>CAJQZJ010031900.1:1633311-1644011 GCA_907164525.1 Lophiomys imhausi | reverse complement strand
ATGTGTATGTTTTATGTATGTGTATATGTGTATGTTTTATGCATGTGCACATATGTGTATGTTTTTATGAATGGTATATGTGTATGTCTGTAGGATATATGCCACAAAGGCTTGGGTGCCTGTGGAGACAGGAATAGGCATTAAGCGCCCTGGAGCTGGAGTTGCCAGCAGTCGTGAGCCACTGTCTTACTTTCTATTCAAGGGCTTCCCAAGGCCTCAAGTGCAGTTCTTTCAAGAACTCACCTCATGGAATCAATGTGCCGGCACAGAGGAGCAATGCCATCGGAAGTTGACTGCCTTGCTTACTTTCCTATATGAAGGGGCCATGCCATGTAGGGCATGGGAACAGCAGGTTGTCAGTGGAAGGAGGCAGGAACAGTTACAGGAGGCCTGGGTCCCTGGGAAAGATGAAGCAGTGCAGGGGAAAAAGCTAAGAAGATACCAGTTTAAACTGGCCAGTGGGCTTTGGGCACAGAGGCTATCTATCCCATTGTGTACACCTGGCCTGGCATATGAGAGACAGTGAAAACACGGTCCCCAGGGTGGGCTGACAGGTGACTGACAGGTGCCAAGGACACAAATGGGACCCTAAAAGATGCAATGAGGACCGAGGTCCCGCCCCTCCCCTCATCCAGCTCTGACTCATGTACCTCTCCTTCTGACACAGTAGACCCTGCCTCACAGACCTGATGTCATCCTTTTGTTAACTCAGCCATCTTATCTGCTCCTTCAAAGCATAGCCACCCACCTCTAGGCACATGGCATCTTCCTTTATACTTCGGCCTGGCAGGTGCCCAAGTCCTCCTCTGTTGCTCTAAACCTCCCCTGCTCCTTTTTTGGGACCTATCCCATAGGACCTTCATTCTAGAGCTCCCTGTCTGCCAACTAGGGAATTACCTCTCATCAGCATTGATAATTCTTAAAATTTAGAAGTAATGACAAAACACCCAAAACAAAACAAAACAAAAATACAGAAAACAGGAGCTGCCTCAGTGGTTAAGATCATTTGTTCTTGCAGAAGACCTGGGTTTGATTCCCAGCACCTACAAGGAGACTCACAACCATCCATAACTCCAGTTCTGGGGGATCCATTGCCCTCTTCTGACCTCCATGAAGACCAGTCATGCATGGGAGCTCAACATTTGCAAATATAAAATAAAATAAATTAATCTTACCCCACCAACACACACACAACAAAAGTTTCCTTGACTCAATGAGAGAGATGACTTACAACTTACATTCCAGAAAAAAGACAAATTTCCTTGGTACATAAATGTTTCCTCCAAGACTAGGGATGTAGCTCATTTGGCAGAGTGCTTGACAAGCACACACAAAGCCCTGGGTTCGACCGCCAGTATCACATAAGCTGAGGAAAGTGGTACAGGTTTGCAGTTCCAGCACTCAGGAAGCAGAGGCAGGAGGATCAGAGAAGTTCAGGGTCATCTTCAGATACATTCAAGCCTGGTCTACATGGGACTTTGTCTCAACAAGGAAAAAAATAAGCAAAGATTTCCTTTGATTCAGTAAGATTTCCTCTAATTCAACAAGAAACCAAAAAACTTGATGAAAACTGGGTAAAACACCGGCAGACTGTTCACAGAAAAGGAAGCACAAAAGACTCCTGGCTGTCATGTAAGAAAAAGGCAAGTTAAAATGACATAGAACAGGGTAGCCAAGATGGCTCAGCAGATAAAGGTACTTACTACCAAACCTGGCCACTAACTTTGACCCCGGAACCTGTATGGTAGAGAGAGACCCCCCCTTTCACAAGTTGTCCTTTGACATCCATATGGGTGCACGGGCAGCCCCCCACACAATAAAAAAATATAATTTCTTTTATTCTGATTATTACATTAAACATCTACAATCCTAGCATTCGGGAATCCAAGGCCAGAGGACTGAAAGTTCCAGGCTATCCTGGGCTATCCTGTGAGACCCTATCTCAAACAAACAAAATCAAAGTAAAAACTGCAAGGGGAAGCGGTCTTTTATCTCCAAATCAGCAAGTCAGTTTGATAACACTCAGCACCACACTGGTGAACCATTCCATGGCGGGGACATTACCTCACCTGCAGCCACCTGCATTTACAAAGTGACTTGGGTACAAGGTGATTCTGTGGGATATCCTGGGTGGAGGCAAACGACTCAATGTGACAACCTATATTCAAGACAAGAGAAACTCTCTATACAGACAGAGAGGACCTCACACTAGTTAAATGGAAAAACAAAGAATCAGGCAGAAAACACAAGATCAGATAAACACACTGAGCTCCCTAACACTGTCCATTCTGCCTCCTGTGCTCCCCCCACCCCCTCAGCTGACAAATATTTGGGGAAACCAGCTGCCCTGCTCCCTGCTGCTGCTGAGTGGGTGTCTCTGGTTCTCATCTGATTTCCTGTGTTCAACAGGTGGTACAGTGGCCTCCTTTGCCCAGCTCAGTCACAACAACTCACTCTGCCATTTTTTCCCTGCTCTGACCTTGTGCATTCCCAGGCAGAGCCTGGAAACATTGGTAGTTTCTGAAAGTAGAGTAGACTAGGCCCCACTTGGTTTTCTGTCCCTGGCTCAGCCCTCCACCCTGAACTCTCAAGTTCATCCCATGGTTTCAGTGGTCTGTGTGCTGGTCATTCTCAAGGTGAGTGTCCAGCCAAACCCCCACCCTCTTCTAGCCTGAGTATCTTCAACCAAGATGTGGCTCACCAGCGTCCAGCCACTTTAGTTCTGAACATCTGGAAGGTTCCTTTGCCACTGTGGTATCCAAATCCTTTCAGCCATTGAAATATAGCCAATCCACTTCTGAATTACTCCTAAACCTGCCCACTTTCCCCATCTCTACTACAGCTTGTCTAATTAGAGCCCACTTCGGCAGCTACCCCAGCTCCTTCACTGGTCTCCCTTTATGCTCTTTCCCCGCTCAACACCTTTCACATCCTATAATATATGCCTTGAATGTTCTCTTCTATTGCTATGGTTTGGTAAGAGTCCCCCAAAGACTCATGAGTTAAAGGCATGGTCCTCACTCAGGGCACTATTGGGAGGTGGCAGAACCTTTAAGAACCTTTAAGGTATCTAGTGTGAAGTCTGCCAGACATGGAGGTGAACCTTGAATGGAATCTTGGAGCTTTATCCATTCCTTTCTTGGCGCCTCCCAGCCTGCTCCACCTTGGGTCCCTGCCACTGTGCTCTGACTTATCACATGCCCAAAGCCACAGGGCCAAACTACCATGGATGGAGCTCCCCATACCACAAGCCAGAATAAGCCCCTTCCCTTTGTAAGGTGATATCTCAGATGTAAGGTGAATTAGTTCCATCATGGTGATGGAAAGAGGGTTAGCATGGAGTCTCCACCCTTGCTTAGCCTTGATGAATTCAGATTAGTGTCTTCCCATGGGCCTTTCTGACCCCTGGACCAATGGAGTTCACATGGTGGGAGCAATTTCGCTCCCCAGAAAACAATGTCTGTTTCCCCACCCCACCCCAACCCCATGTGAGTGTGGCTCCTGGCATATCTAGTGTACAGAAGCCAAAAATGCTGCTGACCCCTTGACAGTGTGTAGAAATGTTTCTTTTACAATAAGGACATCTAAGGAATGTCTTGGTCCAAAATGCTGGCCATGGGGTGGGGACACAGCTCAGCTGGAAGCCCTGAGTTCCATCCCCAGCACTGCATGAAATGGCCCATCCCTGTAGCCCTGGCACACAGGAGGTGAAAGCAGGGGTCAGGGGTTCAAGGTGATCTTTAGGTACCTATGACTTCTGAGCCAGTCTGTGCTACACGGGACCTTGTCTCAGTAACAAAACAAAACAGAGCCGAGGAACTAACGAAGGCAAAAAGTCAGGAGTGCTGAGAAGCCCCACCTTAGGCTGTCAAGGCCCGGGACATACTGTCACTGCACGCTCTACTTCTCCTGCATGCCACCTATCAACAGTCAATCTTAAGCTGTGCAAAGATACTGGCCCAGATCCAGCCTGGGCTTTATGGAACGAATAAACGAGTTAAAGTCATTGCTCATGTTCATCTCTGTGTCCACTCCTCAGTACGTAGGCACAGAGCCTGGAGCTTGGCAACCAGGATGTGTGGATTGATAAGACACTCATAGGGCAGGTCACACTGTACAGAGGCCATCTCATTCCCTGGCCTCCAACTCTCCAGGGCACTCTGTGCCACTCGATAGCAGTCATGTCCCTCAGACCATCTGGCTTCTCATCCTTACCCTCATATGCTGATTTGATGCTATCTCTCAGTTCTTGCCACCTGGGTAGTCTCATGGGCTCTCAAACCCACCCAGCCCAAGCTGATCCTCTCCCATCTTCTCAAACTACTATTCCTCCTGTAAGCTCACCCAGAGAGAGGCTGCATGGTCTTCTCAGCTACAAGCCTGAAGAGGAAGGAGAACCCCTGAGAAGCCTCCACCTCTCCAGGCTTTGTGAAGCCCCCTGGATTTCTACCCATATGGCTCTCTTGCCTCCGGCATCTTTCCCTCCCAATCCACCTGCTTCATCACTCCCAGCTCCATCCTTGTAAGATGCCAATCAGCCTGCATGACTTCCTGCCTGAAATCTCTTTCACTGTTTCTCAGTTTCCACAGGGCAGAGCAAAATTTCCTTAGCTGGGAGCAAGACCCTGCACCCGACCTCCTTTCCTATACTCATCTTCAGCCGCAGCCTCTGATGATGTGTGTGATGCCACATACAAACTTCCAACCCACTTACTCGGTGCTGTAAGTTAGAACTTTCCTTCTGTCCACCCCCATAGATGTCCAGAGAGATCATTTATCCTTGAAACCAAGGTCAACTCTCTCCTTGAAGCAACCCTAAACATAGGCACATCCCTATAATCTTAGCACTCAGGAATAGGAGAATGGCAAGCTCTGGCCAGCCTAAGCTACATAGCAAGAGCCTATCTCAAGAGGCTTTATTATTTTATTTTATTTTAAATTGCATTTATCAATTGTGTATTTGTGTGTGTGTGTGTGTGTGTGTGTTAGCCAGGGGACTATTTGCAAAAGTCCGTTTTTTTCTTTTTACCATGTGGGTCTCAGGACTGGTGGCAAATACCTTTATCCACTGATCCATATCTCATCCAGCCCAGGCCTATCTTAGAAAGCACATAAAACTTCAAATGTGTTCTTCCCATATGACCGGCAGCTCCACTTCACGGCATACACTCCAAGAGGTCAAAGTCAGGGACTCAACAGCTACTGCCCACCTGGCTCACACGAGGAGAATCCTTCACAGTGGCCAAAGGGTGGCAGCAGCCGGGGCGTCCAGGGGGCAGAAGAAGAGCCACACAGAACGTGGTCCATAACTGCCACAGAAGGAAACTCTGACTCAGGCTATGACATGCACCAACCCTGAGATGTTATGGAAATCGAGGGGCCAGCCACAGAAAGACAAACATTGGGCTATTCCACTGAGCACACATAGTACAGTCCTCCTCCTTCCACGCTCCCTTCATGTGCATCTTTGAACGGCAGACGATTCTTCAGCCAAAGGGTATACAAGTAGCGGTGGTCCCAGCTAGATACCCCAAACAAGTTCTTCAGAAGAATGGGAGAAGACAGGAACACACAGGCGTGCTTCCTGTCTGCTGCCAGGAGATGCTCTGTGCCTGCTTCCAGACCGGCAGCCAGAAGATTCAGCACAAGCACATCACCTAGACCTTGGTCCTGAACTGTGGACCAAATAAACCTCTTTTCATTAAAAACTTATGCCACAGCCGTGTTGTGTTATGTGCCACAGAAAAGAGGCGCATACTGCTCGATACAAGGTACCTTCAGCTGTCAGTTACAGAGATAGGAAGCAGAGGGGCAGTTGTGGAGGGACTGGACAGTGGGAAGTTGGGGTTTATTGGCTGCAAAGGTTTAGCTGGTAAATGACAACGTGGTAGAGCTGGGTGGTGATGGCAGCTACAGAATAGTATGAATGTGCTTGCTGACAATGAATCATATCTTTCAACATTCCCAAAACAGGATGTTGGGGATAGTTTAGCCAATAAGGAGCTTGCCTTGTGGACATGAGGACTCAGAACCCATGTAAATAAAAAAAGTCAGGTATGATAACACATGCCTGTAATCCCAGGGTTGGAGGGCCTAACCTCCTTGGTTAGTTCTAGATTACAGTGAGAAAGCCTATCTAAAAAAATAAGGTATATAGTGCCTGAGGAAAAACAGCTGAGGAGAGCCTCCACATGCCACAGATGTGCATGAACCATGGATGTGCACTCCTGCACACACACACACACACACACACACACACACACACACACACACACTTTGTCAAAATGAGAATGCTACATTTATGTGTTTTACAAAAAACAACAAGACCACTCGCAGCCCCATCTCTTCTAATGGAGCTCCTGATGCTGCTGCCATCTTCTCCCTGAAGGAACTTCCTCCAGCACACAGGACCTCACAGCTGGCCACACCCTCCTCTATACACTTGTGTGTGGCAGTGACAGACACATTGGATTGGGGGTTTCTGCAGCCTGGGGAGCCTTCCCAGTATCTAGTCCACAGCCCAGAGCTGAGTTTCTTCTTGAGGACTAAGAATGAACAGCCCAAAGCAATTGTGATTTACTTCCAAGATTCATCAACAACCATAGCACCCAACCTAACCCTGTCAAAATAAATCTTCTGCCCTTCCATTCAGCAACAAGGTCAGAAGGGATTCCGTGGACAGAGTTAATAAACAGCTAACATGGAAGGAAAAAACCAAAACACATCAAGGGTAGATTGGTTGAGGCGTGAGCATGCATCTAAAAGGGCACCCAGACCCCTCTCCAGTGTTTTCTGGGCTGATTCACTTCCTGCATCCCTTCCCAGGACAAGGCGACAGGGGAGTGTGGAGTAGCCACACAGGATCCATCACCTTGCTGCCCAGCAATGGGAGGTCGCTGACCTAAGTGTGGGGCCCAGACCACAGGCCTGCCTTCTACCCCCTCCTTCTTATGTAACTAGAGGCAAAGAGAGCTTGCCCTTGGCTCTCAGTCTTGCCTTCCTCTGACCTGCCCCACTAACTCATCATTCATGCACAGAGCACACTCATAGCCCTAGCTGGAAGGCCTTTTGTCCCAAGAGAAACCCTGGGGGGAGGAGAGGTGTTCAGAGACCATCTAGCACAGTTGTGCTCTATCTGTATATCCAACATTTACCTTATGATTCATAACAGTAGCAAAATTACAGTTATGATGTAGCAACAACATAATTTTATGGTTGGGGTCAGTGCACCATGAGGATCTGTATGAAAGGGTTGCAGCATTAGGAAGGTTGAAAACTACTGATCTAACACAATCCTTCTCAACTGGAGGTGAGACTGCCCCAGGGCACATTTGGTGATGCCCAAGGACATTCTCAGATGTCAAAAAGGACCCAGAAGCCCAGGATAGGGTCACAAGTCTTTAACCCCAACAGAGGTGGGAAAATCTGTGTGAGTTTGAAGCCAGTCAAGGATATGAATATGCATATGTGTGTGTGTATCCCAGTGGTTGAGTGCTGACTGCTCTTCCAGAGTACCTGAATTTGGTTTTCAGCACCTTCATGGCAGCTCACACCATCTACAATTCTAGTTTCAAGGGATCTGATGCCTTCTTCTGGTCTTTATGGGTACTGTATGCATGTGGTGCATGGACATACATGCAGGCAAAACACACTTTGAATACACACATACACACGTTAGGGACTCAGAGACAATGTGATGGCACTGTTCCATAGAGGCCGAGGGTTCAGTGAAACACTCCCTATGCACAGGACAGTCCCTTCCTCTCTGCCTCCAAGTGGCAATGGCACTAAAAGGTGAGATGCTTTGATGGAATTCAAGCTACTCTGACAAATGAGAAAACTGAGGCTCAGAAAGAGACAGGACCAGTGTCACACTGCCAGTTGGACAATGTTAGAATCAGAACCTGAGGGAACCAAGGCCAAGGCTAGTGGCAGGTTACTGAGGCAGCTGGATTCCAGGCTCTGGGCTCTAGAAGCTAGGTGGTTGGGCTGTGTCTCTGACAGGTTCTCAATGAGTTCTCCAAGTTACATGGGACACCTTGGCTACAGAGCTACTGACTAACCAAAGGGAGATGACCTTAAGGGGCCAAATGCCCTGCCTGGGGCTCAGACAGCTCTCAGTCCTCAGGTACCCATAGTCCGGAGCCTGCCTCAAGAGATCCTGGCCTGGTCAAGGCCAGAAGGCAGGAGAATACTACAGACTAAAATGCAGCTTAGCAGACAGGGAAGGAATGGGGATGAAATTGGGCCACCACTTTGGGGAACACCATCCTTTCCCCCAAGTACAAGAAACCATTGAGGGCTGGAGAGATGGCTCAGCCGTTAAAGGCTAGGCTCACAACCAAAAATATAAGAAACCATTGAAAGTCTTGCATGTGATGGTTCCTCTCTCCCAGCCTACACAATTTCATAACAATCTTCTGGTCCCTTTCTCTGAAGATCAAACACTGTCTCTGAGTGAGGGTCAGACACAAGACAGCAGAGTGGACACTGACTCATGAAATGTTGCAACAAGTGTACTTTTCCATCCACTGTGGCGGAAAGCCACCAAACTTGTAGGAGAAAGCCAACACGCAAGGGGACAGAAAACCAGGGTCTCAGTCGTGGCCTTTCTCTCTCTACCAAAGGTGGCTAGGAGCAAGGATGGCAGAGGGAAGTCTACAGTGGCCTCAGATATAGGAGAAGCCCCACCCTGACTCCTTCCTTCAGGTGAAGCCTTATTTATTGCTGTTGCTGTTTCCTGAATGTCCCACTGCTCCTCCCCAATTACCCCCAACAAGCTGGGGAATCACGCATTCTTCAAGGCTGGGCTTCCGCACTCTCTGCCCCAACTCCAAGGTTCAGCAGGTGCATTCCAGCTCTGACAATGAACAGAGCTGTTTGGGGTCAAAGGCAGGGCTGAGGCAAAAAGCCAGCCAGTAGGGTCATGCAGAAAATCTGCTTTCTGTAGGAGGGTGTGTGGCTCTCCTCTGCCCCCAGGCTCTCCTCCTGCATTCCCGTGGGGAGCCTCTGAGTTCCCCCAACCCCTGTCCTGGCCACTAGATGTACTTCTCATACCATACCGGGCGACTACATTTTGCTCAGTTCTTCTCAGCCTCTACCCCTCCTGAGAAAACTGGGATTCCTCCTCACTAGGACTTTCCCACTACCCCTTGTGGTAGCCATCAGCTCATGGAGACATCCATCTAGGTGAATGGGGGTAGCCAGCCCAAAGGCCCTTGCCTGGGTTCTGGGAGCACTCCCTCCTCTCTCCTCTCCTGGCCTTTGTTTCTATGGCGGGGTGTCCCCCTCCTCATGTGGGAAGAAAGGAGAGAGAGATTCAAGGCTCTCCAGATCAGAGGAATTCTGGCAATTTTTCTTCCCCTATAGAGATTATTTTTGATCAGTAGATACTTCTTGCAAAGCTCCTGTGTGCTCTTGGTGAGGAACTCTCTGAGGAACACTAAAATACACAGTTATGCTCAAAGGAGACAAAAAGCCCACCTACAGAACCACACACACACACACACACACACACACACACACACACACACACACAAGCCACTTGTTGGGTTTGCTCTGCAGCATACAGGTGCCTTCGGAGCACCCACTTGCTCATAAAACTTTATTTATCACTAGGGGAAACTATGGCAGGAGAAGCAAACTCCTTCCCCAATCCCTGGCGACCCTACAGTGTGGTAAGAATCAAGAAGAGGCAATGATGATGTGTGTTCCAAATGAGACCTCCCGAGGAGTGGGGAGAAGCTGCACTAGGTGGGCCAAAGTCTCTCTTCCTCCCCCTCAGCCGAGGGACACATAGTCCATGTCACCCAGCACCCTGTCTTTCCTTGGACCTATAAGAAGTGGGATTAATGATTATAGTTTTATTTGCTGGATTAAGAAAGAAGTTGCCCCAAGTAGGGGCAGGATGTGAAGGCATCTGGGAGTGTGTCCACAGCTTTCTGGTCCTACCTTTCAATGCCCTTCCTGCTCTTCAAGGGCAGAGACCTGTCTGTTGGAAAAGAACTCACCTAAGTCTAGTTAACTCATGCTGTTCTGGCCATGTTTCTTCCCTGGGCCCAGTACTATGGCTACAGAAGGGAATGTAGGTCCTGCCTCCTGCTGCCTGTGGAGCTTAGCAAGGGGCTGGCTGAGGCTTGGCAGAGTTCCTTAAGGGGATTTGAGTTCCAGCTGGAGGTGCCCTTGCCTTGCACACTCTTGAACTTCCAGGGAGCCCAAGGAGAAACAGGCCCCTGCTGATCAAAGGCATAACCACAAAGCAGAAAAGGACCAGCATAATGGCTCGGTGGACAAAGGTGCTTGCTTGAGTCAAATGCTTAACCTTTTTGGGTCTCTTTTCTTTTTTTAATCTACCACCTGCATGGTTTGCCCCTGGGGAAAAGTGAAATGGGGGGAGGGGTGTCCATATCAGCCACGGAGGCTGCTTTAGGATCCACCCACCCCACCCATCTCTCCTTTCTGGCTCTGAGGGAAGGCACCGCTCTCTTTCCACCAAAGCAGTGAGCGCTTCTCCCAGTTCAAACTGAAGGACGCTCATTTTGTGCAAACCCATGAGGGTTTAGTGCGCTCTGTGGCTCAGCCCACCTCACGACCTAGGCTCATCAGACTGGTGGGCTTGAGAGTACTGGGAAGGTCAATGAGAGCCAGGCCGATGAGAGAGAGAGAGAGAGAGAGAGAGAGAGAGAGAGAGAGAGAGAGAG
>CAJQZJ010031900.1:1547467-1625440 GCA_907164525.1 Lophiomys imhausi | reverse complement strand
ACACACACACACACACACACACACACACACACACACACACACACAAAAGATGGTCCAAGAGCAACAGAAAAGCTGCCGGAGTGTCCAGTAGCCTTGTAATATCCAGGCCTGTCTCAGACCACAGTCTGCCACTCCCAGGCATTGTCTTTACATCAGCCAAGTGCTTAGTTGACTCTCTTGGGTGGCCCTCTATTTACAAGGGGAAACCCAGGGGACTAGGCTATACTAGCATGGAGAGACACTGCTTTGTAGAGGTGGAGGGCTTCTTTGACAAGACTTGGGGAAGGAAGCTCAGATATTTAAATGGGGCTTTAGCTCCCCCTCCCCTTACAAGCACCCTGGTTACCCTTTAGAAATTGCTTTCTCTTATTAATCTTAAAGTGCCCCTATCTTTGCATCACAACATCCCTTTTATTAGCTCATTTTTTTCTTTATTCTCACAAAACACCTGAGGCTGGGTAGTTTATAAAGAAAAGAGGTTTAATTAGCTAACAGTTTTGGAGGTTGAAAGTCCAAGATTAGGCAGCTCTATTGACTTGATATCAGGTAAGAGCCTCTGATGGGGTGATGTTATGCATCCTAAATGTTAATCTGCTCCCAGAAGCCTGCTTGCTGTACACCAAGTGAAGCTATGCTACCTTTTTTGTTAACCATTGTCTCTGATTGGCTAAATAAATGCTGAGGCCTGAGATTGGGCAAAGACAGAGGTAGGCAGGACTAAGGTGCTCGTGCTTCTGAAGCAGAGAGGTTTATGGGAAGAAGAAGTCTCCAGCAGAAGAAGGAAAGAAGCCAAGAGCAGGAAGGAGGACACACACCACGGGTTAGAGAAAAGAACCTCATTCCACGTGGCCCAGACCATCGGCATAGTGTGCTGAATAACCACCCAAAGGGACATATGTAAATATGGGATCATATTTGGGGAATAGAATTATGAGCTAACTTAGATGGACTAAGATTGTCTGTGTGTTCTCATTTATAATGGCAGGTTAAGGATTAACACCGCCGAACCAAATAACAATAACATAAATACTGGTAAATAATTTAATTAATTATTTCTACAAGCCTTATGGCAAATGACATCAGAGTGGCAGATGTGAAGCCAACAGTCCCATGGTAAGATGGAAAAACAGAGGGCACTCAAGGATCAGGCTCATTCTTCTAATGACCACTCTCTTAGCAACTAACCAGCAACTAAACAGATGATTACATTAATCTGTTTTGAGGGACACTCTGCCAATGACCTCATGACCACCTCTTAAAGGTCCCATAACTTCCCAATACTGCCATGTAGACTAGCAGGCCCAGCTACCAAGCTTCTTACCACATCCAAACTGTAGTGTGCCATTCCAGGAGAGCACCACACCAGTCCAGCACATCTCAGTTCCAGCTACAGGCAACACCAGTTCAGCCTGTTTAAAACCTCCTCTTAGAATTTTTGTTGTTTTTTTCAGTTTTGAGACCAGGAGGCTGGAGCGGTAGCTCAGTTGGTAGAGAGCTTGCCTGGCATGCAGGAAGCCCTGGGTTCCATTCCTAACACTACACAAATGGGGTGTGATGGTGGACACCCAGAATGCTGGCACTTGAGATTTCAGAAGTGGAGGTAGAAGAGGTGGAGGCAGCAGGATCAGAAATTCAAGGTTTACAGTTGGAGCAAGGGGCTTTTCCTACCACAAGATAGGCTTGCGACTAATTCAATCATCTCCCACTGGAGATTCTTCGATGCTCATCTTCTACTTGGAGTAGAATAGGGGGTGCTGTCAGGAGTTGATATGTCTCGATATATAAAAAAAATCTAAAGTTAAGAAAACATTTTTGAATGCCATATTCTGCAGATCTCTTGAGGTTTTTGAAGAGTTCCTATCTATCTCTTATATTAGGGTAAGCAGATGTTGCTTGTCTCTTAGCAACTTTATTTCTGATTAGCTTAGAAAATAACTATAATAGGCTGTCATAGTACCTAACCAAATGACCGGCTTGCATGACTATTAGTTTGCATTTCTTAATTATCCTAAACAGTTTATGACAATTAGTAGCGAAAGGCTGAAACTTCACCTTTCATTTTTTTTCTTTACCCCCTAACCCTTCCATCCCACTTCTCTGGGGTGGGGTGTCCCTATATAAGAATCCCTCATCTCAGTTCAGAGGTCATATGAGGGCCAAGAGCCTCCTCATTCATTGGGGGTCTATGAGGCAGTACCACCAGTGAAAAGTGTTTCATTGCCCAGGAGAGAGGACTAAAAAACAAACAAACAAATAAGCAGACAAACAGATAAAAAAGAATAAAAAATAGAAAAAAATAAAAAGTCTATATCCATGTTCCCTTTGGTGTGTTAGTTGTAGTATCGATATCCTCTACTATATAGCTAAAATCCTACTATAAGTGAATAGATGCCATATGCATCCTTCTGAGTCTGGGTTAGCTCACTCAGGATGAGCTTTTCTAGTTCCATCCATTTGGCTGTAAATTGCATGATTTCATTGTTCCTGATAGCTGAATAATATTCCATTGTGTAGATGTAACCCAGTTTTTTAACCCATTCTTCGGTTGAGGGACATCTAGGTTGCTTCCAGTTTCTAGCTATTACAAATAAGGCTGCTATGAACATAGATGAGGAAACTTCCTTATGATTCCGTGAGGAGACATTTGGGTGTATACCCAGAAGTGGTATGGCTGGGTCCTGAGGCAAAGCTATTCCAAGTTTTCTAAGATATTGCCAGACTGACCTCCATAGTGGTTGCACAAGCCTGCACTCCCACCAGCAATGGAGGAGGGTTCCCCTTTCTGCACACCCTCCCCAGCATGTGCTGTCATTTGAGCTTTTGATCTTAGCCATTCTGACAGGTGTGAGATGGAATCTCAGAGTTGTCTTGAGTTGCATTTCTCTGATGATTAAGGATGTTGAGCATTTCTTCAAGTGTCTCTCAGCCATTAGGGATTCCTCCTTTGTGAATTCTCTATTTAGCTCTGTCTCCCATTTTTTTGATTGGATTATTTGGTTTCTTGGCATTTTATTTCTTGAGTTCTTTGTAGATTTTGGATATCAGCCCTCTGTCAGATGTGGGGTTGGTGAAGATTTTCTCCCAGTCTGTAGGCTGCCGTTTTGTTCAAATGACAGTGTCTTTTGCCTTACAGAAGCTTTTCAGTTTCATGAGGTCCCATTTATTGATTGTTGATCTCAGGTCCTGAGCTGTTGGTGTTCTGTTCAGGAAGTTGTCACCTGTGCCAATGAGTTCGAGGGTTTTTCCCACTTTTTCTTCTAGTAGATTTAGTATGACCAGCCTTATGTTAAGGTCTTTGATCCACTTGGACTTTAGTTTTGTACAAGGTGATAAGTATGGATCTAATTTCATTCTTTTACAAGTGGACATCCAGTTGGACCAGCACCATTTGTTTAAGATGCTGTCCTTCTTCCATTGTGCCGTTTTGGTTTCTTTGTAAAAAATTAGGTGGCCATAAGTGTGTGGGTCTATTTCTGGATCTTCAATTCAATTCCATTGATCTACTGGTCTGTTTCTATACCAATACCATGCTGTTTTTACAACTATTGCTCTGTAGTACAGCTTAAAATCTGTCCAAAAAGGACAAAACTTGGAAGCAGGTAAGTCGACAGCCTAGCTCTGCCAAGACAGGGTAGGCAAGTCCTTCATAACCCCTGCTCTACAATCAATGTCTGTCAGAGAAACAGGGCCAAACAACTGAAGATCGATGCTGTAATGTATGGAGAGAAAATGGGAACTGTCCAGGCAGCCACTGGTATGTCATTTCTTAGTTTTGGAAGCTGCAGGCCCTGTACTTCCTATAAAATCAGATATATTTATCCCTCTCAGGTCTCTGAGGTGGTTGAAGAACAGATAGCTAGAGTCTCATAATTAAATTTTGAGTTGTTTAGGAGTCAAGAGAATGTTATAGATCTAGGAAGATGCATTTAAAATTGTGTTGCAAGTTAGTATGAATGTTGAGTTAGATATAGAACTTTAAACTCATGGAGATGGTTACATAGTAGAATGTTAAAGTCAGGTGCCAAATACATATGGACTGGACATTGGGAATTTACGCTAAGCCATATAACCCTCATAACTGTGGCCTAAAATTACCTCTGTTGTTTTGTATTGTATCTATTATTATAAGAGAAAGAGCCATTTGTTGGACTGAAAGAGGGAGCTGTTGGGGGAAATAAGATATACCTTAAACTTTAAAAAAAAAAAGGGAAGAGGATGGGGGGTTGAGGATGGGAGGGTGGGAATGGAGGGGGGAGTAGGGAGGGGAATGCGATTGAGATGTAACTTGAAGAAATAAAAAATAAAAAAAATAAAAGAAATTCAAGGTTGTCCTAGGCTATACCACTAGTTCTTCCTTATCTCTCAAAAAGTGGGGTAGAGAGTGGTAGAGGAAGAAACCTCTGGCCTCCATACATGTACATGTGTGCATGTACCCACATGCATGTACCCACATAGATACATGCTCTTGCAATCACGACACACACCCTAAAAGTTTTTTCTTTTCTTTTTGAGACAGTGTCTTTCTAGGTAGCGCAGGCTATCCTTGAATTCACCATCCTCCTGCCTCAGTTTCCCAAGTTCTGGGTTTATGGGTGTGTGCCAGCAGAATCATAAGCTCCTCTGGGGACCCTACTGCACAAGCAGGGTGGGGACATCATGGCAGAGACCATGTCTCCTTCTGTTTTATCTCTCTTGGTGTTCTAGGTTAGGTCTAGCCCACTGCAGTTGTAAACAGAACCCACGGTGCTTTCTCGAATGGCTCCAGGACACAAGGATGGTGGGTGGCGTTTCCCAGAGGCAACTGCAATTGCACTTACTGTCTGAATCACAGACAGCGCCTCTGGGTGTCTCCTGCTTCTGGCTTGGCTTGGGTGAACACTGCAGGTGCTGAGCCTGGAAGGGAGGCAGGGAGGGAGGGGCAATCCACTCTCAGTAGAGGTCAGGGTTCCTCCTTGGGGATAAAGGCCTTTCAAGACTGCCCTGGGCAAAACTTCCTCTCATTCAGCAAGTCTAGAGACCTTCCCTGACCCTCCATTCCCTAGCAGCCCTCAAGTGCCAGCTCGCTGCAAGCCCCAGGCAAAACCCCACACTCAGCTCTTCCAGGAGCCGCAGAAATACCCACCACCTCTTCCCCAGCAGCCCCAAACCTGAGAGTGGAGCCTAAGGAAACAGCATCAGAAAGGAAAAGCACCTTCAATGAAGATTCAGCTGCGGTCTCTATGCCCAGCTCTCAGCAGCCGTTAGCAACAGCATTCCCAATTAAAAGCTAATTGGGAAGGCTGCAACAGCACAGGGCAGCACTGGGGATGCCATGTCCAGGGTGGCATTGCTTCGTGACAGAAACCCAGTTCAGGAAAGGTCTTTTTTTGTGGGTGGATGAGAGCTGGAGGAGAAGCCAAAACCAAAAACTGAATCAAAAGAAAACCAAACCATCCACTCTCCAGGTCTAGAGGATTATGAGTGATTTTCTTTTTGATTCCTGCTATTGATGTAATATTGTTTGTATTACAAATATTTGACATGGGCTTAGAACAATTGTATCATTGGCCCTGTGTTCAGGGAAGGCCTTGGAATTTGGTTGTTCATGTGAACATAGGAGCTAACAGGCCAGATGTTCTGGGACACTGGCCTTTGAAGGACAAAAGCTTCGGATGCAGAAGGATCTAGGACAGGGTGACAGGGTTGCTCCACAGGCAGTGGGGACCCTTCCCCACACCACCCCTCATGTAGGGCAGCTATCCCAGAGCTTTTCTGCTTAGTGATAGGAAGGGATGGCTGCATGGAGGGCCTTAAGGTGGACAACTCATGCCCTGAGCTTTAATTCTCTGGACTTTTTTTTTCATGGTAAGAATGTAAGGTGGGGGACTGGAGAGATGGCTCAGAGGTTAAGAGCACTGGCTGTTCTTCCCAAGGTCCTGAGTTCAATTCCCAGCAACCACATGGTGGCTCACAGCCATCTACATTGAGATCTGCCCGGGGAAATATATGTAGAGCAAATACTGTATACATAATAAATAAATTAAAAAAATGTTGGAAAAAAAAAGAAAAAGACTGAAATCCTGTCATTTAAAAAAAAAAAAAAGAATGTAAGGTGGGGTATGTTAGTACACAGTTTTAACTCCAGTACTCAGGAGGCAGAGGCAGGTGAGTGTCTGTGAGTTCCAGGACAACCTGGGCTATTAGAGAGGGTCAGAGGGAACCTTGGTCCTGTTTTTTTTTTTTTAGTTTCTTTTTTTTCAACACGACACAAGCTAGCATCATCTGAGAAGAGGGAAACTCAATTGAGAAAAATATCCCCATTAGAATAGCCTGTAGGCAAGCCTGTGGGACTTTCTTTTCCTTTTTCTTTCTTTCTTTTTTTTTTTTTTGATTGACAATTGATGTAGAAGGCCCCAGCCCTCTGTGGGTGGAGCCACCCCAGGCAGGTGGTCCTAGAGTGTATAAGAAAGCAAAGTGAGCAAGCATGGAGAGCAAGTCAGTAAACACGGCTTCTGCATCATCTCCTGCCTCCAGGTTCCCATCCTGCTTTTCTCAGTGACAGAGAGTGACCTGAGAGTTGTAAGCTGAAATAAAGTTTCCTCCCCAAGTAGCTTTGGTTCTGTTTTGTTACACCATATAGAAAGCAACCTTGACACCCTCCAAGGTCAGAAAGACGCTGGTAGTCCCCTTAGCCAGTAGCAGGCAGGACTAAGCTTGGAGCCCAGATGGTCTCAACCTGGGATGGGGTTTTACCCTAGTGCTCCCCGAGCCCCCTCAGCAACAGGCTAGCTTGGCAGGGACACTTCTATAATTAGGACCAGAATGGATAGCCACCCTATGGAATTGGAGTTGGTGCTGAGCCTTTGGTTCCTACAGCTTGGGTGTGGACATCTCAAAGTTGTGCTTCAGGAAAGGTGGGAGGGAGCCTATGTTTTGTCCTCAACAGGCTCAGGAGCTATCCAGAGGTAGGCACGGGAAATCCCTGCAGCGCTGGCTTCCTGGCCTAGCCTGGCTGCCCTGGGGCATCTCAGGCCAGATCATGGGCTCTGTGACCAGCCTGCTGCTCATATGGAAGTCTATATTCACAGGGAACCTTCAGGGAGCCTGGGACAGCCTTGCTCAAAGAGAGCTGAAGGTGAAAACAGCTGGTGTCTACTGCTCCTTGTCCAGGCCAGCTGTGGCATGCTCCGCAGGCCTTAGACCTCTGTCCACCCCTGCCATCATCTCTCACGCCTTAGAAAGTTGGGGCTTCGCTTGTACGAGGCCACACAGCTGGGACTCCAGGAGGGACAGGTCCAAAGTTTATGCTCCTCCCTTTCTGCCTGTATTGTTTCTCCAAGTGTCAGGGGCACATATGGAGTTCAAATATTGAATATGTGTGTTTCTATGTTTCTATCTATACACAGTTTTACCAGGAACAAACAAGTCTATTCTGAGGCTCATGGCTAATGTTCAAAGTTGGACTCCTGTTCATCTTTGAGCCTGGGGTTTGTGTGGGATCCATCCTATCTTTGAAGCAAAGTTGTGACCATTAGGAGCAGATATTCTGTCCATGAGCTGGCTAGTTTCATGTCAACTTGACAAAAGTTAGAGTCATTTTGGAAAATGGGACAGCAATTGAGAAAATGCTCCCACAAGACTGGCCTGTGGGCAAGACCATGGTTCATTTTCTTGATCCATGATTGACATGGGAGGGCCCAGTTCACTAGGTGCAGTACCATCTGTGGGCAGGTAGTCCTGGGTTCTATACAAAAGTAAGCCCAGCAAGCCACAAGGAGCAAGCCACTGAGCAGCCCTCTCCCATGACTTCTGCATCAGCTCCTGTTTCTAGGTTCCTACCTTGAGCCCCTGCCCTGACTCCCTCAGTGAAGGGCTGTGATCAGGACATGTGAGCTAAAATAAACCTCCAAGTTGCTTCTGGTCATTGTGTGTCATCACAGCAGTAGAAACCCTCACTAAGACAGTCCACCATTTGTTGTTGTTGTTGGCAGGTGTGTGTGTGCACACAAGTATACATGTGTGTCTGTTGTAAGAACCTATCCATGTGTATACATGTGGAGGTCAGAGGTCAATACCCAGCTATTTTTATGGGTTCTGATGATCTAAAATCAGGTCTTCATGTTTATGTGGCAAACATTTTACCCGCTGAGCCATCTCCCCAGCCACAGGCCTCAAATTCTTGATCCTTCTGCCTCAGCCTCCTGAATGTGGGATTCCTGGCTTATACCTCCATGTTTGGCTGATCCACTTTTCTTTGGGCACTGAGTACTTCTGCTGAGTACTGGTGATCCTCCTCTGGGTACTGCTGCTGAGTACTCCTGGTCCACTTCCTACACTGGAATCCACTGAACCAGAACAGGTGTAGAGACCTAGTAGCATTCTAGGAACACTAAAAGAATGAGTTGACTGGTCTGAGGCTCCTCCACGAATTACAGGCTCTTCTAGCTACATTGACTGCCTCCTGTCTTACCAGGGGTTCCCTCCTCAAAAAATTCATAATATGGGGCCAGGTAGATGGTTCAGTAGGTACTGATTTTGATCCCCAGAACCCAAGTAAAAGCTGAGCATGTGCCTATAACCTCTGAACTGTGTGTGTGCGCGCGTGTGTGTGCGTGTGTGCGTGTGTGCGTGTGTGTGTGTGTGTGTGCGCGCGCGTGTGCCTGAGGTAGGTTATGTAGTACATGATGCCCTTGAATGAACGTCCTATGTAGCCACAGATGACCTTGAACTTCTGATTCTCCTACTTGTATATCTGATGTTCAGGAATTTAGGCATGCAGCACCAAGCCCCATCTGTGCAGCGCTAAGGAGCGAACCTAGGCCTTTGTGAATATTAGACACAGCCATTCTACCAACTGAGCTACATCCTCAGCCCAAGGATCTTAATTTAAGGTTGTTGGAAAAGTTATATTGGGTTCCCAGAGTGAGGTCAATAGAATCAGAAGTGACAAGGCAGGATTAGAGTCACAGCAAGCGATCTATGACAGGTAGGGGTTAGATGGTTGTAGCCAGGCCCTAAGGGATCTGAACACCCTCTCAGAGCTGAAGAGGCCAGCAAATGGCTTCTCTCCGGGGCCTTTGGAAGGCTTCAGTTCTGCAAGCATCTGGGTTGAACACAGTAAAGCTGATTTTAGACTTCTGAGCCCCAGGACTGGAACAAAATGAATACATGTTTTTTTTTTAGGCCACTATATTCATGGCAATTTGTGACAGCCACTGAGATCAAGATAAGCAGTTCTTTACCTGGAAAGGCTCTTTGGAGACCGTGGCAGAGCCTCCTGGAGGGCAGTGAGAACCAGATGCTGGGCTCCACACAGAGAGGTTTTTATTCAGTAGGTGAGGGCTGGCAGAGATGCTGCACTTGTAACAGGCCCCCGAGATGCTGAGCCCCTGTGGCCACCGCAACACACCATGTTGGTAGAGCAGTGGACTTGGGGCTCTCCCGCACACACAGCTGTTTCAGGGTCCTGCTCACACCCAGATTCTGGAGTTCACTCGTCAAATTACTGGTTCACATGTTCACTCCCCAGCTCCTCTCATAGAATGACAGGCCCCTGGAACCAGGGTCTTGGCTCTGGTTGGGCCCCAGGTCTGAAGCAGTGTCTCATTACAGACACCCAGTGAGTACCCACAGCCACATGTGTCTTAGGTGCCTTTGCTGATGCCACAGACATGAATAAGATCCCATGAGGGTGGAATGAGAATGATGAGAAAAGTGACAAGTCTCCAAGTCCTTTGAAAAAGAAGGGCAGCAAAGGTAGAGGACAGCTGTGAGACAGCCAGACTAGGAGGCCAATAGTGTTGGTCTGAGTTCTGATGACTGGCGTGGCCCCTGCGAAAGCTGGGATCCACACCCTGGGAGGGCATCCTAAGCAAGGAAAATCCTGAGTAGAGGCTCCAAGATGGCAAATCTATGTGCAGATCAAATGGTATCAGGTTGCAGGGACTCAGAGAGTTATGTGATTTTTCCCTCTGTTGAGATACTTAAATAATTTATAAAACTAATATGGTTGTGTTTGAAAATATTTATGTCAAATCTGAAAAAGTGTAAAGAAACTGAAATTCAAGCTAGGGACGGTGGCACATGCCTTTAATTCCAGCATTTGGGAAGCAGAGACAGGAGGATTATAGCCAAACTGGTCTCCATAGTGATTTCCAGGCTAGCCAGGGTTGTCTTTAAAAATAAAAGATCTTGGCGAGCCTGTGGTTTGTTCTAAGTCTCCACTGAATAAGGCGTCTGCAGCAAGACACTGGAAAGAACTTCCCTCTGCTTTGCCAGAGGAAAGAACAAGGACAAATAGCTGATTAATTTGTGGGGACAGCATTGAAGGACCCTCCTCTCTGCTCCTCCAGCATCCTCCTGCTTCCCCACTTTGCTGCGCTGAGCCTCCACTGCCCTGCAGGGGGCGCCCTCGTGATGGCGCAGACCTTCGCCTAGCTACTGAGGCTCCGGGTCTCCAACCACCCAACCCTCTCCAGCCTCAAGATCAGGATTTCAGGACCCTAGGTCTCAAGCCCTGAAGAAACCAGAAGGAGCTGTCATGGCAGACTGGAAAATCCTGGGGTGGTTTGAAGCAGTCCACCAGCTTGGTGAGTTAGGGCCCCCTGCCTTTGACACTGTTGTTAGGGTGAGACTTGGATGTGGTGGATCAAATCCAGAGCTGAATCTTAGAGTAGAGGCTACCCCAAAAGCCCTTGGTCTTCCCCTTCCACCTTAAAATAGTTCAAAACCCAGCAGTCCCTTTTGGGACTGTTAGAACAAGAAGCAGATAAATGCTAATGGTTACTCTTGCCTAAAAGGCACCTATGACCAGGAATCAGGGAAAGTATCCTAGAGGCGACATAGCATCTCTCTGCCACACCAATTAGGATGGCATTGAATGTTACAACTGCAAATATCTTATTTTTAAATATTTGCTAAAATTTAACCACAGTTTCAAAAGTTAAATTGGGAATCCCAGGTTTAAATAACTTTTATTTCAAGTTTTGGCGTTTTGACATTTACTATAGATAATTAGTATTTTTGCCATTTCTATCAAACAGATACTTTTTTTTTTTTTTTGAGGTTTCTCTGTGTAGTCCTGGCTCTACTGGAACTTGCTCTGTAAACCAGGCTGTCTTTGAACTCAGAGCTCTACCTGCCTCTCTCTCCTGTGCTGGGATCAAAGGTGTGGGCTACCACATCCGGCTCAGATATGTTGTTTGTTTGTTTGCTTGGTTTTGGTTTTGGAGACAGGGTTTCTCTGTGTAGCTCTGGCCATCCTGGTATTCACTCTGTAGACCATGATGACCTTGAACTCTCAGAGAGCCACCTGCCTCTGTCTCTTAAGTGCTGGGATTAAAGGCATGTGCCACCACGCCCAGCAAGTAATTTAGGAAAAATCATTTCCGCATACCTTTTCAAAAGAATGAGTTTTTACAGTTCATTTAATTTCCATGATGGAAACACATTTAAATGTTCTATTCTGAGTATAACAACTCCTAGGAATTAGCTCTCTCCTTCCATCTTGTAGAGGCAGGCTCTCCTTATTTCCACTGTAGAGCAGGTCAGAGCAGTTGGCTAGACAGTTTCCAGGCAATCCTCCTGTTTCCACCCCCAACTCATGTGGGTGCTGGGATTACAGATGCACACCACCACATCTAGCCTTCTACAAAGCACTTATTTTATTTTGTGTGTGTGAGATTTCTGACTGTATGTACTGTCTGTACATCACTCATGCACCTGGTGCTCAAGGAGGTTAGAAGAGGGGCGTCAGAGGATGCCATGGATCCAGGGTTACAGGTGCTTGTGGGTACCAAATCTGGGTCCTCTGTGAGAGCAGCTAGTGTTCTTCATTGTGGAGTCATCTCTCCAGACCTGCACCTACCTTTCTTTTTTAAATGGGTTCTAGGGATGAAATGTAGGTTGTCAGGCTTGCTTACCAAACACTTACCAACTGAACTATCTCGCTGGCCCCACAAATTGTATTTTCTGACTCTTTAGATCATTGAAAAAGAGTGCAAATAGAGACCATGAGAGAAGAAAGATTATGAAAGTTCAGGGACTGAAGCAGAGCCATGGAGAAACACTGTTTACTGCTTGCTCCTCCGACTTTCTCACCAGCCCAAGAGCATTTGCCTAGGAATAGAACTGGACACAGTGGACTGAGCTGGGCCCTGTCACGTCATTTAGCAATCAAGAAAATACTTCATGGACATGGCCACAGGCCACTCTGATCTGAACAGTTCTTCCTTTGAAAGTCTTCCTTTCCAGGTGACCCTAGGTTTGTCAAGTTCACTGCTGAAGCTAAGTATGGCAAACATACATTCAGCCTCACTGAGCTGAACTAATGCATGCATTATCCGAAATGGTGTCACTTTTGTGGCAAGAACACTTTACAACCACTTTTAGAATTTTTAAGAATTCAATTAACGGGGCTGGAGAGATGGCTCAATGGTTAAGAGCACTGAATGCTCTTCCAGAGGTCCTGAGTTCAATTCCCAGCATCCACATGGTGGCTCCCAACCATCCATAATGAAATCTGGTGCCCTCCTCTGTCTGGCCTTCAAGCATACCTGCAGACAGAACACTGTATACATAATAAATAAATAAATCTTAAAAAAATAATTCAAGCCGGGCGGTGGTGGCGCACGCCTTTAATCCCAGCACTTGGGAGGCAGAGGCAGGCGGATCTTTGTGAGTTCGAGGCCAGCCTGGTCTACAAAGTGAGTCCAGGACAGCCAACAATACACAGAGAAACTCTGTCTCGAAAAAACCAAAAAAAAAAAAAAAATAATTCAATTAACTATAGTCATTATATTGCTTATTCCTACTGAAATGATATGTCTTTAAAATAATTATTTACATTTATATGTGTGTGTGTGTGTACACACGGAGGTCACAGGACAACTTGTGGAAGACAGTTTTCTCCTTACACCATGTAGGTCTCACAGATCCAACTCAGGTCCTTGGTGTTGGCCAGAAGTACCTTTATCTGCTGAGCCATCTCCCCAGCCCAACTGTGTATCTTTTGATCCACATCTTCCCAACTACTCAGCTCCTGGCAACCACCATGCTAATCTCAACATCTACATCTAAAAGCAACTTTCTTAGATCCCACAGATGAGGGAACTCAGGTGGCAGCTACCTTTTGTGGGTCTGGCTTCTTTCATGTGACATAATGACCTCCTGGGGCACTAAAGTTTCAACATTGTTGCCACTGGATAATAATCTATTCTATTCTATTCTCTCTCTTTCTCTCTTTCCTGACAGGGTTTCTCTGTGTAACCAGGCTGTCCTGGATTCATTCTGTAGACCAGGCTGACCTCAAACTCAAAGAGATTTGCCTGCCTCTGCCTCCCGAGTGCTGGGATTAAAGGCATGTGCCACCTCGCCTGGCCTTTCTACTTTTTTTTTTAATGGTTAAATAAAATTGATTATGTGGACTATATTTTCTCTTTTTAAATTTTTTTTGGTTTTTCGAGACAGGGTTTCTCTGAATATCTCTGGCTGTCCTGGACTCGCTTTGTAGACCAGGCTGGCCTCGAACTCACAAAGATCCGCCTGCCTCTGCCTCCCAAGTGCTGGGATTAAAGGCGTGCGCCACCACCGCCCGGCTTCTTTTTAAATTTTTATTTATTCATTTTTTGAGACAGGAGTCTCAAGGAGCCCATGATGGCCTTGAACTTCTGAGCCTCCTGCCCCCATTTCCTAAATCCTGGGATTATTGGTGTGCTACCATGCTGGTTTATGCTGAGTTAGGGGTTGAACTAGGGCTTTGTGTATGCTAGGCAAGCTCCCTGCATCTGAGTTATAGTCCTAGTGTAGCACTACTTTTTCATTATCTGTTGATGGACCCTTAGGTTGATTCCATGTCTTAGCTACTGAGAGCAATCCTGCAGTAAATATGAAAGTACAGATTTTCTCTTCAACATACTAATTCCCTCTCCTTAGGTACTTGAAGGATCTCCTCGAAGGATCACTGATCAAAATATCTAAATACATGATAGGCTTCCACTTGGACTCCGTTCCCCTCATGGTGAGCCCAAGGGAGTAAGCCCAAGGCCTTGCATGTTAGGCACTCTCTCTACCACCAACCACCCAGCTTCCCTACTGTGTTCTTAGTCCAGGCCCCAGAAATCTTAAGAGCCATCTTGACAACTGTTGTCAAATGGGGGGAGTGCATCACAGGTTTCCCCAGCCCCCTTCTTTTCAGAGGGTCTGAGACTCAAGGGAGACTCACCTGGTTTGAAAGACGAGGACTTCCTCTTTAGCCAATCTGCTTCCATCATCTGCAAACCCAAGGCAGGCCTCTTGCCTTCCAGTACTGTTTAAAAGAACTTCCTAACAGAAAACTTCCATGCAGACTGCACCGGAACCCAGGCTTCTAGACACCAGGTTTTCATTGCTCTCCCTGCTCTCCAAGGCTGGCTTGTCCAGCTTGATGCAGGTGCATGTTGTTATATTTCACATCACAAGGCTGAGACCATAAGCAGTGACCAAAAGCAACATGGGAGGGAGAGGAGGGTTTATCTCAGCTTGCACTTACATGTAGCAGTTCATCACCGACAGAAGTCGTGGCAGGAGCTTAATGGTTTGAGGGAAGTTGTGGCAGGAGCTTACTGGTTCATGTGCAGGCTCACATTCAGTTGTCTTTCATAGACCCCTCTGCCCACCCCCAGCCCAGAACCACTGCCCAGGCATGATGATGGTGTTGCTCACATTGGGCTGGCCCCTCCCACAATCATTAATCAAGAAAGTGCCACACAGACTTACCTACAGGCCAATCCAATGGAAGCATTTCCTCAATTGAGGTTCCCTTCTCCTAGGTGAGACTAGTTAATACCAAGGTGATAACCAACCATCACAGCACAGCTGTGCCAAGAGTGCCAAAAGGACTCATAACTTAAGGCTTCAAACAATGAGATCAGCTAGAGCAGAAGACAGCATCTCCATGTTCTCACTTGATGGTCATCTCTCTCCTCAGGACTCCCTGAGCACTCAGCAAGAACTCAGTTCAGAAAGCCTTCTGCTCCCCTCCTCTCCTGTGTCACCCCTTGCTGTATTTCAAAAGTCTAAGCCAAAATTTCTTCATACTTTAGGCTCAGAAAGAGCTACACACTTTTACAGACTTGTCTGTTTTCCTTCTTCTTCTTTCTCCTCCTCTTCTTCCTCCTTCTTCAAGACAGGGTTGCTCGTGTAGCCCTGGCTGTCCTGGAACTCGATCTGTAAACCAGGCTGGCCTCGAACTCAGAGATCTGCCTGCCTCTGCAGGGATTAAAGGCTTGTGCCACCACCACTCGGCAAACTACAGACTCTTAAAGTCTTTTAACGAGTATTTGGGAAAACAAATGGCTGCACTAGACAGGCTGCACCTGATCTCAATGAAAGAAAGTGTCCTCGACAGAATTTAGATCAAAATTTGACTCCAGGAGATGAACATGGTAGAAATACAGGCAACAAAGCAAAAAACAACCAAACCCACCACAGCAGAAACTGTTATCAGTGAGGATTTGATATTGACAAATATTGGCCTATGAGACAAATCTCTGCTATAAAATTTAAGGGGAAAAGAACTCGTTTCTGATGAAAATAGTTTCGGTCAACTGGAAATGAAGAAAGGAAAACATTGGAAATAGTTTAACTGGAGTTTATAAGAAATTGATCAAAGAATTAAATTGACTTAATAGAGTTTATTCCGGAAAGCACTTTCCCAAAGAACATTCATCAACATCAGAGCACATCCAGTCCTGTGTTTTGTGTTTGTGCTCCAAAAGGCTCCTCTATGGATTTTTACAGAAAAACCGATCTGCTTTGCAGTGCAGCTCCACCTAGGAGGAGAAGAGAGGAATGGGAGGAGAGAGTAGGCAGGGTCTTCGTGCCCATCCTTCACAAAGACAGTAAAGGATTATCAGGTGACAATCTGCATGCATCAGCACCACCATCACCACCATTGTCATCATCATCATTAGCATCAAGACCCCGTGCTCTTAGGTTCTGCAGACTGGTTCCAAGCTTCTGGGATCTGCCTCCCAAGTACCTGGGGATCCATCAGCACACTTGGCTTTCACAATATTCTATCCATTATTATTGTTGTTGTTTTTATCCTTCCTCCTAACTTCTTTCTTTCTTTCCTTTTCTGTGGAAAGTGGATGACGTTCTGAGCAAATGTGTATTGTTAACATGAACAAGGCCATGTTAAAGACGGTGCCTCAGACCCATGGGAATGGCAAGGCCTTCCGTGGTTGTGTTCGGACATTAACAGTGTGTGCAGATGAGGCCAGTCTCCTCCTGGTGACCGTAGCCTGGGACTGCTCCCCTACGGAGACCCATGCTGAGACGAGCACTTGCCTCCTCATTAGGCTGTTTGTCCTAAATGCAGAGTTTCTGGCTGTTGGAGATCTCTGTCAGGGCACACTTTTCACCTGATCCTAGTTTTTCTGTAGGCTTCTGTTATTTCTTTACTCCCCATCGCCCCATGAGATCAATTTCATGTTGCTGAGGGAACCTAGCCTTATGAATGCTAGGCTAGCACACTGCAATGAGCGGCACCCCTAACTCATATCATTGTACTCATTTTATTCTGATACTAAAAAGAAAACATTTCCCAGGACTCATAAAAGGTACTGTGGTGTCTAGGCAATGTGGACTGGACTCATAGGATTCCAGGTAAGGGGAAATGGGAATGTCTGGGTGGACCTGTTGGTGGTGAGATTGAGGGGGGCGTGGCTGTACAAGAGACAGGAGTGTGTCTACATTGTCTTATGGAAGGGCTGAGCAGCCCCCAGTGAGACCCACCGGTTTGAGAATGGGTGCTGGTAATCAAATCAGAGCAGACTCAAGATGACTGGTTCAGACATTGTGGGGCTCCACTTGCACACCCACAGCTTGTAACTGAAGGGTAGAGGGACACGGGTCCAGCTGTGGGTGTGGGCTTTCTGGGGTGCTTTGCAGACAGAGTGCTGTTGAACTTGAACCTGGAGCTGAGCTGACCCTCAAGATCATGAAGGGTGGGAACAGGGAGAACTATTGTCAAGCAAGGCTCAGTCCTGTGGCAGTGACGAGTGAGACAGGAGGCAGAAAATGGAAGGTGGGTATAAACATTCAGAAAATTCAAAACAATGCACAGGTTCCTCCCCAGCCAAATCTCCCCCCCTTTTTTTTCCCTCGAGACAGAGTTTCTCTGTGTAGCCCTGGCTCTCCTGGACTCACTTTGTAGACCAGGCTGGCCTTGAACTCACAGAGATCCACCTGCCTCTGCCTCCCCGGTGCTGGGATTAAAGTCATGTGCCACCACGCCTGGCCAAATCTACTCTTAAATGTGTATTTGTTTTTCTATGTCATGGTAATTTATTTATGAGAATAATAATAATTATTATTCTGAGGCAGAAT
The DNA here is from genome assembly GCA_907164525.1 of Lophiomys imhausi. Taxonomy (NCBI): domain Eukaryota; kingdom Metazoa; phylum Chordata; class Mammalia; order Rodentia; family Muridae; genus Lophiomys; species Lophiomys imhausi. The sequence goes on along the minus strand of CAJQZJ010031900.1, from coordinate 1,608,091 downwards.
CTCAGGTAGCCCAGGTAATCTTCAAACTCACTATATATCCATGGGTAACTTTGACCTTGTCCTGCCTCCTGCCTCCACTTCTTGGGTACTGGGATCATAAGTGGGATTGCCACAACTCCACCCACTGAGCTGCATCCTCAGCCCATATTTTTGCTTTTTTAGATAGGGTCCTATTTTGAGCCGTGTGTCCTGGAACTCATAGCCTCAGGCTAGCCCTCGATCTCACATGGACAGCTATTATAGCTTCTTTAGCCTGAGGGGCTATTGTGCCCACTGCTGGCCTCATACTTGAGGTAATCCTCCTTAGTCTCCTCAGTGCTGGGGCTACAGGCATAAGACACCATACTTCACCAGAAGTAATTTAATTTTTGAAACAATATTTAATGTTTCCTGCTAGCCATAGCCAGGCCTACATTCCTTGTAACTTATTGACCCAGCTATCCATGTATGGTTTCTGAAGGCTTGTGAGCATATGGGTTTGTGGGTGGTTTTCTTCTTCTCCTCCTTCCCCTCCTCCTCTCTGTCTGTCTCTGTCTCTGTTTGTCTGTCTGTGTGTGTGTGTGTGTGTGTGTGTGTGTGTGTGTGTGTATGTTCCCTTGCAGGCTCATGCTTACAGAGGCCAGAGGGTTAACTTCAAGTATTATTCTTCAGGATACTGTCTAACTTTGTTTTTGAGACAGAATTTTGGAGTTCACCAACTGGGTGAGCCCAGTGGATCCTCCCACCTCAGCCTCCCTACTTCTGGAGTTATAAGCACATATCACCTATTTGGTTTTTTTTTTTTCCCCCCATGGGTGCTGGGAATAGGATTCAGGACCTAATTTTTGCAAGGCAAGCACTTTACTGAGAGCTATTCCTAGGCCCCAAGTTCATGAAGAATATAGTATTTTTTCTTTTAGGCTTATGTAATTTTTTTGTATATTAGTAGTTTATCTGTATGTACATGTACCATATGTGTGGAGGCTAGAAGAGGACATTGGATCCTCTGGAGCTGGAGTTATAGATGGTTGTGAGCCAGATGTGTGTGCTGGGATTCGAGGCCTGGTCCTCTGCAATAGCAAGTCTCTTAATGGTTGAACCCTTCCAGCCCTGAATATAATGGCCTTGGGTTTGTAGACCCTTCTAGATATCTGGCTGTAGGCATTGAAACCCCGACCACTCTGGGTAGGGAAAGGAAGTCCCTGAGAATTCTCTCTGGGTCTTTTTCTGGCAAAGGTCCCCAGGACCCACAGAGCTCTCCGAAGCTGATCCTGCCCTCCTGCCAGAGGCTGGCTGCCTGGGGCAGAGTCTCTGCAGAGCTCCAGAGGAATCTGTGCTATAAGCCGAGGATAACCTTTCCCTCTCAGTCTATTTAAATTCAATTAGTCATTTGAAAAAAATTAATTCACCATGAGATCTGCTTACAGTGCAGGCAGGAGCCAGGGTTGTCACTGGAGGGCTGGGCGCATTGATTAGAAGAAGCTGAGCCCACTGAGTGATTGTGACCCAGACAGAAAGCCTTCAGAAACCCATTTCTTCCACCTATTAAGAGTCAAAGAGGGAGACAAGAATAGCAGCCTCGCAGTAGGAGTCAACCAAGGGGCCAGGCCTCACTCACTCTCTGCTGACCCAGGGCCACTGCCTGTTCTCCTAGACACACTCCCAAGAGGCCGCTAGACAATGAGGTCACTTACAAGTGACTTTACATTTTAGGCAGCTCAGGGTTCACCCCTTCAGGACGGAGTCTGATTCAGGAGATGAGGAGGAGGAGGGACCGTGGGAAAGGGGTGAGGAAGGAGTAGGATTCCCCTCCCCCCTTCACACCGGAATTCCATTTTCTCAACCAGGACCTGAAAATTCTACTTTGGGACCCAAGGACAAATCAGGTTCTTATGAGTGGGTCCAGTGCCCTTTTGTTGGATCCAGTGTGGGCCCTTGAAAGGTCAGACTGAGTTGAGGTTGGTGGAACACACATCTGGAATTCTAGCACTTGGGAGATAGAGGCAGGAGGATTAGGAATTCAAAGTCATCCTTAGCTAGCTAGATAGTGAGTTGTTGGAAGCCAACTTGAGCTACATGAGAAACAACAAAGAGGAGGAGAGAGGGAGTAGGAGGGACAAGGACCGAGAAAAGGATCAGGTTAGATTAGACTGGTTTGTGAACTTCCTGACAACACATCCTTACTGTGACTTCTTCCTGCAGGTCTGTTGTGCCCATCGGGCTTGGGAGGGCTCTGTACTCCCAGAAGGCTTTGTATCCTGGGGCTCATCCTAATCCATGACCCTGACTGAATATTCACCAGCAAACTGTATGAACTCTGGGGAACAGACATGTTTGAGGGGAGATGAAAAGGAGAATCAGCTTTGAGGCAGTGTTAGTCTGATGGAGGCTCGGCCCTCCCCTGGGTGACACCCTAGACTGAGAGATGGAACCTCTTGAAAAGAGGAAAATGGCTGAGAGCATCTTAGGAAGCAAGAGAAAGGTGCATGGGTAACTAATTGACAGGAGTAGACCGGGGTCCAGCACAGTGACTGTGGGTTGTGAGCTCAGCGGCAATCCAGAACTGATAACCAAAAGGAAGAACTGGTCCCTTCCCCTCTCCTTCAGAGCCAAGCCTAGGGCTGACAGGACAAGCTGAGAGACAGGATGCACCCCAGGGGCCCCAGCTTCAGGGGCTCATTTCCAGGTAGAAACAGCCGTGAAGGCAACATGACAAAGAAAACTAAACTGCTAGCCCAGAGCCCCAGAGCCCTGCCCTTCTCTGTGATAGTCTGGATTTGTATGGCTCCTCTAACTAGGCTGCTCCAAGGACAAAGTAGAATATAAGGACTCTAGAAAGTATACAGCAGGAAGATGCTGTGCCTTAATTCCAACTCTTAACTTGGATTTGTAATTTTTTTATATTTTCCCCTTCCATAGGGCTGGGAGCTGAATGCAAAACATCATGCACACTAGATCAGATTGCCACTGAGCAGCAGTCCCATGGAGATAGTGCCCCCTGCAGGAGCTAGGGAGGCAAGAGGCCTCCTTCCAGTTCATCTTGAGAGGCTATACAGATAGAATGTGGAAATTTGGGAGGGGGGGTGGTTTCCACTGCAATCAACTGAATTTCAGAGAATTCATCTTGCAGGTGTTAAAAATGATATCAGGCATCAAATTCAAATTGTGAAGCTTGCTGCACATTTGTTTATAGGCAAGACTTCAGTTTCAGGTCACCTGGGGGAGCAATGGATACCAGGATTTCTATATACTAGAAAAAGCAGTGTGTGTGTGTGTGTCTGAGGTTGACCTCTGGTATGCCCCTCCCTCTCTCTTTTAGAGACAGGGTCTTGGAGGTTGGAGAGCTGGCTCAGTGGTTAAGAGCACTTGATGTTCTTGCAAAGGACCCGGGTTTAATTCTCAGCACCCACGTGGCAGCTTACAGCCATCTGTAACTCAAGTTCCCAGGGATCTGGTGCCCGTTCCTGGCCTCTGTGGGCTCCAGGTGTGCATGTGATACATAGAAATACACGTAGGCAAACACATACACATAAAATAAAAATAGGCAAATTTAACATTAAAAAAATAAATAATAACTGAACCTTGAGCTCACCAGTTTGGCAAGGCTGGCTGGTCAACCAGCCCCAAGGATCTGTGCCTTCCCAGCAGATTACAGGCACTAATCACCACACCCAGGCTTTCCCAGGATTCGAACTCAGACCCCCATGCTCTCACAGCAAGCCTTTACCAACTGAGTTCTTTCTCTAGCTCAACGGTTCTCAACCTTCCTAGCACTGCAACCCTTTAATACAGTTCCTCATGTTGTGGTGATTCCCCAACCATAAAATTATTTTTGTTGCTACTTCATACCTGTAATTTTGCTACTGTTTTGAATCAAAATGTAAATATCTGATATGTGACCTCCCAAAGGGGGCCAAAGCTGTCTTCCTTCAGTTTTATCTCAGAGTGAAATCCCAGGCAGGCATCAGCTCCTCCTGGCTGGAGCGCTCTGTGAGGCCCTGGGTTACCTAACAGTACTCTGCCTAACCCTTTGTCTCATGTGGGAGCCACTGTTTCTATCTCTTACAGCACTTTTCTCTGCCCCTTTGCTGGTGTTCCTCCTCCTTAATGACTTTTTGCAATGCTATCATTTTGCAAAATCCTTCTACTCCTGGAGGATTAGCAACTTCGAGTGGTTGTTTTTTAACATTCAGGAAGTGCAGTTTACATATGGGAGCGATCAATCACTTGCTCCAGATGGTAAATGTATTTCTTTTCACCAAAAACAGAGCAGCAAACATTCAAATTCATCACCGACACAACATTTAAATTCACATCCATTTCAACCTGACATCCTTAATGGGCTGGTAAAATGGAAATCAGTGTTTTATCCCTAGATTGCTGACTGTTTTAAACAGTTTATAAAAACAAGAACTTGGGATTAAAAATTGTTATTAAAGCCAGGCATGGTGGCATGTGCCTTTAATCTCAGCCCTCAGGCAGCAGAGGAAAGTGGATCTCTGTGAGTTCAAGGTCAGCCTGGTCTGCATACTGATTTCCAAGCCAGGGCAATATAGTGAGGCCTTGTCCAAAAGCTGTTAAATAACAGAAACCCCACAAAACATTGCCATTATGAAAACAAAATTCTGCTCTCTGATAGCTCATTGCTGTCACTGACATGAGTCACATGCAGCCCACCACGATGGCCAGGCTAACCAAAGTGCTAGGCTGGGGTGATTTGCAGGGACAGTGCACACAGGTGTGTATGGAATCTATCACTGACACCAGCAGCTCCAGCATCTGCAACATGAAAAGCCCTATGCAAGAAGCTGATGTACTCAACTACTAGGGTCAGAAAGAGAGCCTCGGAGGCTGGGCTGAACTTGCTGCTTGGTCCTGGATATCCATCACTTGGCCCATGGGGTGACCAACTGTTGAATAGAGCATTTGTATTGATGTTAAAAAAAAATAATCCCACTACTTGCAGTTTTCAAGTACTTCATATCTATGATGTGTGCACACATGTATGTGGATGCATGTGCTTAAACATGCAACTGAAAGTGTGTGTAAAAGCCTGACACTGGTGTTTTCCTCAATAACGTCCACCTTATTTTTAGAAACACGGTCTTTTACTGAACCCAGAGCTGGATGACTCCCTATACTGGCTGGCCAGGGGGCCTCAGAGAGCTTCCTGTTGTAGGGAGTTAGATTAATATAAATTAGATTTAGTAAATATCTAGGTTTCTGTCACAGTCTCTTAATCCGGGGCATGAAGATCAACTTGGCTGTGGGCAATTAGCTTATCAGTTTATGGACTAAAAACAAGGATGAAGTCACGTGAAACGAGGGGAGTCTATGGACTAAAAACAAGGTCGAAGCCAGGTGAAACAAGGACAGACTTTATGACCTGGCATTGTTTTCAACTGCTAAGTAGGCAGAGCCCAAATGAAGCTGAAGCAGGTGGAACAAGGAGCGATCCTATATAAGGACAAGCCGATGGAGCCAAGGGTTAGAGAGCTCCCATGCTAGCGAGTCTGCACGCTAGAGAGGACGAGTGGTTTGTATTGTCTGATGGAGAAAGTGCTGGTGGACTGATGGCCAGATCTCCGAGGCAGAAAGAAGCTGGGAAAGCCTTAGCAAGACAGAAAAGGCCAAGGACTAAACCCTGTGGCTCAGCTTTTGCCTAGAGGGGTTTGACCTGCCCGAACTTTGCCAAGAGGGGTTTGACCTGCCTGAACGAAACTGTGGCCAGCTTTAAAGACTGAGGCAGAGTGGCAGAGTTGCTGATACGAAGGAAATAAGTTGGCCTACAGACGGCTGAGGTCTCCCAGAGAGAAGAAAGCCTCAAGCCTTATTTAAGGTGAGACCGCCATAGCCAATTTACCCTGAGGATCTACGTCTGAGATATTCCAGAAAAAAAGACTAAGTGCATTAAAGGGTCTACCATAGAGATTGTGTTCCTGACCACTGAGGACCTGCCCCAGAGACTGTATCCTTCTAAAAGGTTATGAAAATGTAATAGTTATCAATAGGTTTAGTGGGTAGGTAATAGGGGTTGTAGGCATTTGTAAGGTTAGTAGTCAAGTGTTTATATTTGTTATAAGTGAATATAGTGACCAATAAATAATTGTTAATAAATTTTTAAAAGTTGGGTTTCATCCTGTCTTTGCCTCCTCAGTGCTGGGAAGACAGGAAGGTGCCATTGTGTCCAGCTTACATGCATGCTGGGATATGAACTTAGGTCCTCATACTTGTGTTGCAAGTACTTTACTGAACAAGTCACTTCTCCAACCCTCTGTGGCTTTAGGGGTATCTCTGAATTCTGTATTCAAAATAAAAACGTAGTAGTTTATATCATACCTCATAAACATAGTAGTTTATTAGCTTATTTTTAAAAAGTAAAAAAATATTTAATTTGTGCATGTGTGTGTATGTCATTTGTGTGGATGCTCTTGATCTGGAATCACAGGCAGTAGTGAACTGCCTAACATGGGTGTTGGGAATTGTTTTGAAAGAGTAACATTCACTCTTAATCATGGAGCCATCTTTCCAGCCCTAAAATTCTTGTTAAATATATTTATCTTATTAAAGTTATTGTATTTTTTTTAACCCACACACATGTAAGTGCACCACTTGCATGTATCAAATCTGCTAGAACTGGAGTTATGGATGATTGTGAGCCACCATGTGAGTGCTGAGATTCCAACTCAGGTCTCTACAAGAGCAGTAAGTGCTCTTAACTGTTTTCTTTCCGGTACAAGATGCTTATTTTTAATTATGTGCATATGTGTGTCTGAGCATAAATAAGTATGTGTAAGTGCAGTGCCTCCAGAGGTCAGAAAAGGACCTCAGAGCTGGAGTTACAAGTGGTTGTGAGCTGCCTGACTTATGTGCTTGGAACTGAACGCAGGTCCTCTGCAAGAGCAGTATGTACTCTGGACCACAGAGCCATTTCTCCAGTCTTTGATGGTACATTTAAAAAACATTCCTTTAGTGTTTGCCTTGTCGATGTACAAAACAACCCTTTTAAGAACAGTGTGCCCTCTTCTGGACAGTACTATGAGAGAATTAAAACTCATGGGATCAAAGACAAAGTTCCTGACAAGGTAGTGAGCCAGGCAGCTTTGTTGCGGAGCCCTAAGAATTTCTGCCCCCTCCAGAACCCCCTCCACCTGCCTATTTCACCTTCTCAGTGAGATTCATGTGTCTTAAATCCCCCTTGAACCCTCCTTGTTAGTTTCTTTAGGCCCGTCAATTGTGGTCTAGTTATCCTCTATAGCTAATATCCACTTATAAATAAGTACATACCATATTTGTCTTTCTGGGTCTGGGTTACCTCGCTCAGAATGATCTTTTCTAGTTCCATCTGTTAGCTAGGAATTTTTATGATGTCATTGTTTTTAATAGCTAAATAATATGCCATTGCTAACTACACCACATTTTCTTTATTCACTCTTTGGTTGAGGGACATCTAGGTTGTTTTCAGTTTCTGGTTATTACAAATAAAGCTGCTATGAATATAGTTGAACAAGTGTCTTTGCCTTATGATATGGTATAGCGTCCTTTGGGTATAGCTGGGTCTTGAGGTGGATCAATTCCCAATTTTCTGAGAAACCATCATATTGATTTCCAAAGTGGCTGGGGATAGGATCAGGTGGTGGGGAGGACATAGAGTCCGGGGAGAAACAACTGGAATGAGGGAGTCATCTCTGGGACAAGCTAGAAACCTAGGGCAATGGAAACTCTCAAGGTCTATGAGGGTGACCCTAGCGAAGACTCCTAGTAATGGGGAATATAGAGCCTGAACTGGCCATCTCCTGTAACCAGGCAAGACTTCCAGTGGAGGGACTGGGACACCAACCCCGGGACAAAACCTTAGGCTCCCAATTTGTCCTGGCTAAAAGATGTGCTGGGGTAAAATTGGTGCAGATATTATGGGAGTGGCCATTCAATGACTGATTCAGCTTGCGAGCCATGTCATGAGGAGCCCACCTCTGACACTGCCTAGAGGGCCAGGAACCAGAGACTTAAGGTAGAATCAAACAAGATTGGCAAAAAAAAAAAAAAAAAAAAAAAAAAAGGGAATGAAATGATATTCTGCTAGAGTCAGATTGGCATCAAGCTAATTGTCATCAGAGAGGCTTCACCCAGCAACTGAAGAGAGCAGATCCAGAGAGACACAGCTAAACATTAAGTGGAGATTGGGGAATCCTGTGGAAGATGGACAGGAAGGGTTGTAGCAGCTAGAGGGTCAAGGACACAAGAAAATCCACAGAACCAACTAACCTGGGCTGATAGGGGCTCACGGAGACTGAACTGACAATCGGGAGCCTGCATGGGACTAACCTCGGCCCTTGGCCCTCTGCGTATCTGTTACAGTTGTGCAGCTTGGTCTTCCTGTGGGACTCCTAAGAGCGGGAGCAGGGGCTGTCTGACTCTGTTACCTGCCTTTGGGACCCTTGATCTTCCTGTGGGACTCCTAAGAGCGGGAGCGGGGGCTGTCTGACTCTGTTACTTGCCTTTGGGACCCTTTCCAACTGGGTTGCCTCATCTAGCCTTAATAGGAGAGAAGGTGCCACAGAGAACATGAGGCAATGCTGACCATTCTCAAGAGGAGAGTACAGAAAGACGACAGGCAGTATGGAACTGTCAGGTGGTACCATGTCATCAGGCTGACTCTGCCGTGCTCACACCCAGCTCTGGTACCCAAGTGTTTGCTGAAGCTGTCCCTTACCTTCTTCCACTTGTTCTCACCCTGAGCCCCAGCTTGGGCTTCAGACCCTGGGCACAGCACAGCACTCTACTTTCTGAGCCTGTTCTGTATATTCTGGTTATCTACAGACTAGGGCTCCTGTGTTAACACTCTGGTTCCCTGTCTGCAGGCTCCACAGAAAATGCTGGTCAAATGCTTGCTGGGCTCACATAATCACAAACTAAGCAGAAAAGGAAGAAAAATATCCAAGTACATTTGCTTTCAAGATAAAAACTTTATTTTACAGTTTTATAAAGCAGCTTTACATTAAGCACAAACAACCCATTTAACTTTGTATAGAAACAAAATACCTTTCCATTTGAAAAAAATCAAGTTTCGCTGTATATAAAACTAACATGTGCACATTGTGCTTGAACTGCAAAGGCTGCACAGCTTTACAGAGGACCACCCTCCAGAAGGGCATCCGGTAAACACGTTATTGCATATTTGACACATGGCATATACCCCACATGTACAACGGAGAAGCGAGGAAACAATTACAAGAACAAAAACAGCAGCTTTTGGTGAGAGTCTGTACACCAACAAACAAAGAGGCCCGCCACATCTAGAGAGTGCTTGTATCATTTCTGCACTTGCTCGCGGATGCTGCTTGGCTCTTGAATGAAGCGTTATATACAGTAACTTCTAAAGGGTCAAACCTGCCCTTTGTCTAGAAACTTTTGGCTGTTTTACTACTGAAATGGCAACAGATTCAACATGGAAGCTAACTCAGAAAAGTGAACCAAACCAATACCTTTAAAGAAAAAATTTAAAGGAAACATAACAAAAATTTAAAATACCCTCCTCATTCTCTCTATACTCAGGATAAGTAAACATTTACATGATGTAAAAACCTAGGAAACGTTGTAGTTCTGGAGGCAAAAATGTATGGGTCCCAGGCAGTGCTCCTCCATACATGCCCAGCTCTCCCAAAGCAGCATTGTCTGCTTGTCAGACTTCTTGTACACCTAGAGTGTCATTTTGTAAACCCCCAGGTAACACAGAGTCATCCTCAAATCTGACAAGCAAGCACTGATAGTGCTGTTACAGGCTCAATATAACCTCTTAGGGAATTCTGGGATCACAAGACAAGCCAAACAGCTGTTGTTATGTGGAAGGCAGTGGAAAAGCAACAGCAGTGAACTGCCATTTCTACATCCAAAAACCAAAAACAAAACCCCCAAAAAGTTCCCTTCTTCAGTGGAAAAGGACAACCACATTGGTAAGGCACTGGTGTTTGTCACAAAAGCAGTACCAGGATGATTTCACTGACTCTTCTCATCTGAAGAACAGTATGCAAACAAAAACCAGAAGCCGGGACCACTCCAGTAACAAATCTGATAGAGTGAATAGTGTTCCCAGGTCAGAAAGCTTGTTTTGAACATAGGTACTGAAAAAAAGGGAGTCCTCATTTTTATTGCTGAGACAAAAATGTGCATGTTCAGACATTGCTGAAACACCTAGTGTATGTGAATCACAAAGGTTCTCAAAGCTGGGGAACCTAATGACCACACTGATTTCATTGTAGGTAAAATTGAGGTGCAGTCATATAAACTGGGAGTCTAGGCTTATTTTTCAATAGTTTAATATTGTCTTCAGTACAGACCTTCTTTCCTGTCTCCATTGACGCCAATATATTTTTACATATATATCATTATATATGTGTATATATGGTGTATATATGTACGTATGTATGTGTGTGTATATATACATGTACATATTTTTTTCTCCACTTTCAATAGTACCTGGTAGCTGAAATCAACAGAAGCACAATGTGTGGGCAGATCATCCACCTGGCTCTTAAACGTGCATCTGACAGCATGTTTAAGCTGCACTGTTTGTCCCTAGGAAATGTGAGGGTCATGTTATTTAACAGTCTCCATATTATCACACCCCAAACAAAAACCAGAGCAAAACCAATCCCTATTGGTTTTCCCGAATGCCTGAGGCCCCACAGCAGATACTGTCCATGCATGGCATAAGGACTCTGAAACCCACTTACAGATCTGACGGCACACAGACAACAGACACAGTAGTATCTCTTGTTTCAATGCTTGTATCATTCAAAATTAAGCTTCAGAGAAACAGTGAGAACAGAAGCAATGATGTGAAAAGCTGTGGTGATAATCTAGGCAGGAAAAACTTTTTTTCTGACTCCTGAACATAACACTTAACCAGTTTTTTTTTTTTTTGGTTTTTCAAGACAGAGTTTCTCTATATATCCTTTGCTGTCCTGGACTCACTCTGAAGACCAGGCTGGCCTTGAACTCACAGAGATCCACCTGCCTCTGCCTCCCCAATTGCTAGGATTAGAGGCGTGCGCCACCACGCCCGGCTGTAATTTTCTTTTAAGGGGGGGAAAAAATCCTAAAATAAACCGATGGTCAGCTTCAAATCATTAGGCCTGTCACCAATTTAGGTTTATAGCTAACATTCTGGGTAATGTCCTTTAAATGGACAGAATTACCCAAGTATAGTATGAAATGAAATGCAGCATTCTAGACAGTGGTAAAGACACAGTGCATTGGGAACTGAGGTGGGGAAGACGATGATGAAACCTGCACTGACTGTAGGTCAAGCTCCCTCTAACAGCATGTCTATAATTTCTTGTGCAGTCAACACGTTTCATTTAGTTGTGCTTATGTTATATGACCATGAAACCTGAACATGGGCTGTGTTTAAATACACAGTTCAACAAAATCATAATTCAAAGTATTTTCCACATATAATCAAACAAATGCTCACTCCCTCCCAAGAAATGAATCTATGGGAAACACTTTTGAAAACCACAGTCCACAACCCAGGCCATACGCACACGTTTACTGCCCTACAGCAGTTTCCAAAGAGCCTGCCATCTGTGTAAATATACTCACATCTTAAGAGCACTCCACACTAAGCTTCAGGTAAGTGCTGGGCAGCAGGCTAGCAGCAGCAACTTACCATTATCTGCCACAGACTGAGCGCGCCTCTGCATGGAGGCCTAAGTAAGAGCAGCGCAGAGATCACACCTGTTCAGCGCAGCCGCTGAACACGTTCTGCGCCTACATGCTAAGCAATGACCCGTGGAATGCAACTGCTCCCCCAAACACACTACTTTAAAATGTGTGAGGCACTGCTGAGCTCTGCCCTGGAGTTCACACGAGGCTGCAGTGCGCTTTTGGCTTTGAGCTCTAGTTGTGCTTTGCCCGGCTGCCTTTAAGGTAGCTTTTCCACCTCTTGACAAATTCTTTGAAGACTGGGGACTCGTCGATGGTGCTGAGCAGCTGCAGCTGGTTGATGTGGGTGGTGTGATAGTCCCAGCGGGCCAGGTTGGGAGCAATGCCCAGCATGAAGTGGCGGAGGTCATAGATGGTTCCGGAGCCAGTATCATATAAGGGCAGCATGGCTTTAAGAGATTCCATGCCACGCTCATATAAGAACCTCGCTTCTTTCCCAAGCTTCTCCCCTGCTGTTTCTTTTAGGTCATACAGCCCAATTAAAGAATACATAAAGCCATTTAAAACAAAAGAGCTAGGTGTAGTTGGGTATTCTTCATACCAGTCATGTTTGTTCATGAACACGGCTTTAACTCCATGCTGCTCTGACAAAAACTTGTATGGGGCTGTTGCCCTTAAAGCTGAACTGAGGAACACATGGTCCCTTGTTAGAAGATAGGCTCTGACTAAGGTAGACATGGCTTGCCCTTGTGCCATAGCAGAGTACCATCCTGGCTCTAAAGACTTAAACCCTTCACCTAACTTCCGGGTCACCATAATTGGCCAGCCACCTTTCTCATCCTGGTTCCTCACTAGCCAGTCACTAGCAGCAAAGAATGCAGCCATGTGGGCTGTGGTTGAGATGGTAATGTTGTCCAGGAATCCCTTCCCTTTTGCAATCAACCTAACAACCTTTTTGGGCATGATTTTGGTTGGCTTGACAGCTTTTGTGTTGGAAAGACCCACTCCTTTCCTGAGGTCAGTGACCAGGTCTCTGGTAACTGTACTCCACGATGTTCTGGGCCCAATGCCGTAGTATATGTCTCTGTCTTTAAAAGCAATTAGCTGGGTGTTTGAGACATAATGCACAGTGAAGAGCTGATTCTTTTCTGTGGTCTCCAGAACCACAGATATACTCCCATTTGTTAAGAGCTTGAGGTCAAATGAAATAATGAAGTCTTTTGTGTTTCCCAGCTGCAAAGACACACCTTCACTGGTATCTGTGGGAAACAGACCAAGGACTGGTTAGAACAAAAGTATTTTTATACTTAAAATCTAATTGCAGTCTATCCTTGACAACTACTGACCATACAAAATTAACTTCAGTGTTGTGTTACCAAATATTTACAAAGTAGCAGATTGGTGACTTCATGATGGTTTCTTCTTACCTTTGACTCTCTGGTTTACAGAAAGGATTCAGAGCAATTAACTAAGAACTGCAGAGAAAACTATCTTTTCTAGAGCAGATGCCAACCATAAATCACTGATTATTCTAGTATACTTATTCAATAAGAGGGAGAAAAAAACCAAATGCTGATTCAATGCATATTATTACTAGAATTAAAGTTTTAGACAGAATGGCTAGGTATAAAATTTCTTCCCCCCCCCCCCCCCCACCAGGATTTCTCCTTGTAACAGCTCTGGTTGTCCCGGACTCGATTTGTAGACCAGGCTGGCCTTGAACTCACAGAGATCTGCCTGCCTTTGCCTCCCAAGTGGTGGATTAAAGGCGTGTGCCACCATGCTTCGAGAAATTTCCTTTCTAATGCAGTTTATAGTTACTGCTTTATATTCTAAGTACCTCACATTTCTGACCTTGCCTGACACTCAGTGTGAATATGCACTGCTTTACTCCCAATTTCAGATGTGTAACTGAGATTTGCAGTCATGTACACAAAGGACATAACCCAGAATGTCCAGTCTGGCTCTTAATTTGATGTTGATAAAGATGTTTTGTTGTTTTTTTAATATTCTATGGAATTTGAACAAAATTACTGGAAATTAAACAATGGGTTCATGTATAAGATTTTTAAAAAGGGAAGGGGAAAGTATACTTTGGAGTTAAAAAACCTTTTACAATTCCCTCTCTGCCATCAGCTCTGAAAAGGCAAAACAGGCCTTTCCAAATCTGTTTTAAGTGTTAGCAGAGACAATATTCACTTTGCAGTATAGTTTTCACAATTTAAGAAAGACAGTGGCTTAGAATAGTAACAAATTATGGTGATTATTGTCACCAATTACCACATGCTAATAAAATGGTAAAAGTTGTTTTATTTGGCAAATTATGAAATATAAAATTTCTCTTGTATAGCCAGAGTACTGTGATGGTTGGCTCCCAGCAAGATGACCCTTTGAAAGATGCTCACCTAATAATTACCAAAAGACACTGTGCACATTAAAACTAAATGGCAGCAAGGATAACATACACATGCACTCACACACCACATAAATAAACAATACTTCCAAGCACAAACCTTAAACTGTAGGCATAAAGTTATTGTATAATTCAAATACTGATTTGTGCAACCCCCCCCCCCATAGCTGGCTGCAGTCCTTGTTCTGAGAATCTCCTGTCTGAATGTTGTGTAAACACTGTTCCCCAGTTGTCCCCTGATATGTCAATAAAGCAACTTACAGCCAATCACTGAGCAAGGGAGAGAACAGGGCTGGACTTCCTGTCCTCTAGGGGAAGAGGAGTTATAGAGAGGAAATGGAGGATTGAAGAACAGGAAGTATGGACATCTTAATCTTTACATAGCTTAAATTTCCCAAATACACTCACATACGGACTGTCATTTGGTCCTGAAGTTGTTAAAACATGGATTACTTGTGCTTTAAAGGTGAAGACCTATAGGTTTTATAAGGTTAAATAGCTACTAGTATTGCAGGGACTACAATCCAGGTTTCTGGGCTCAAGTACAAAGATTGTGAGGAAGACAAATGACACTAAAAGATATGCTCGAAAGCACACTCTGTGGAGGCTTCTTCTCTTAGATTTCCATAAAAACAGATCTCTGCTACCAGTAGTCCTTGAGAAGATATTCAGTGTGTCACAGGAGCAAAGATCAGCTCATCCTAGATGGTGTCTGCATATGGAGTCGAGCCTCCCAATGCTGGATTCCACCAGTATGGATACACACAGCCCAAGGCTCTTAATGACTTCATTTGATCAAGCATACAATTATGGAAGTTGTATCAAGAATGAGAATACAATAGCAGACCTATGAATCAAATAATGCCTCGGTGATGTTTTAAAAATTGATCACAATAGTAAAAACTAAGTTCAGCAAAATCCATTTTATCTGTCAAAATGTCACCAGGCATTCTCTAACTAGCATTCTTCTCTTTTCCAGTCAAATGAAATTTGGAGCTTGAGTTCAACTGCCTGAGACTGTAGGATTCTGAACTGACGTATGAATCACACAAGACTAAGTTATACTCAGCACAGGGTACTATCCCAAGTCTTTTTTTTTTTTTTTTAAATCCTGGGGCAATACCTCATTCATTTGACATGTCAGCAAGTATTACATTTGTTCTGGCAGACTGGGTAACAATGTCCCTTCTTTAAAGTCCAGATGAGGGAAAGCCAAGACCCATTTCCTCCCAGAATTCTTAAATTTTTCACTTTATTTATAAAAACTGAATTAGTGACATAGTTTAATCAATCTTCTTATTACATCTTAATTACCAGATGAGTCCAAAGGATTCAATAAAGAATGAATCTTTAAAAAAGTCTGATTATTTATTTTTCTGACCCCTTAACACTAACAAAGGGAGTTCTCCTGAGACACAGAGGAGGGATAAAGTCAGTCTGTAGCTGGTCTTTGCTACTTTGTGGGTTCTTCTTTTTCCCACCTTTTATCCCTTCCTGCCCCATTTCACTCCCTAACACTAGACAAGAGAGGAAAAAGGATGGGGGGGGGGAAGACAGGAAACAGGAAAATCCTGAATCTAATTTCTTTCATTTTGTTTCTTCTTTGACCATGGCTAACAAACCACAAACAACTTCCCTAAACCAACAACCACCTACCACACCTCTCAGGGCCCTAGCATTTATAGATTCTCTGAAAAGTTCCCAGAATTCCAAATGTCACACACTCGAAGAAATTACCTACCAACTGCAAAGCCACGCCTCTGCTCCAGCATGAGGCAAATCACAGTCAGCAGCTCCAGACAGCCCAAAGCAGCCCCACATCCTAACCTGGGATTAAAATGAAAACAAATTCGTATAATATTTCTGTCTTTTGTTTTGTTATTTATTTATCTATTTTTGGTTTTCCACGACAGGTTTGTTTCTCTGTGTAATAGCCCTGGCCTCAATTTGTAGACCAGGTTAGCCTTGAACTCACAGAGATCCACCTGCCTCTGCATCCACGCCTGGCATTTCTGTGTTTTTAAAGAAACCAAAATTCTAAAACCGTCACTACAACAGTCCTCAATGAGTCTTCCCAACAATGATATAAAACAGTCTTTAAATTTCCTTCTTTTGACTGTATGTGGGAAGTTATATAATCTGCCCGACTACAGTATGGTCTGAGTGGTGGCATAAAGGGATGGTGTGGCAAAGGGAAAACACAGCAGGTGAATTTCAGAGCTCTCTTTAGAACATGTGCTGTCTGGAGACTCCTCCTTCCCACCTACTCACATAAGTTTCCACTTCCCTACTGTTTGGAATACCACAAGCTCATGGACCCCACTTTCTGAGCAGTTACAAACAGGAGCTACTGAAACCTTGTTTGGTATAGATGGTACATGTGCACATTAACCAAGGAGGAGAGACATGCGGCCAAAAGCACCACTACCACCAAACCAAAGAGAAGAGTGAGGCTACATCAAACTCTAGAGCACAGCAATTAACTAAATTAAAAGGCAAAACCATAAAACAGGAGAAAATATTTGCACATTATAGATCTGAAAAGGTGTTAACATCCACGATATATAAGGAACTCAATAGAAAACAAAAGCAATTAATTGAAGAATGGTTTGAACAGACACTTCTCCAATGTCACAAACAGCCACAGGATATGTGCTTAGATGTTCATTTCTTTCTTTCTTTTTTTAAGTCTGGAAATTTCTTTTCTTTTTAATGTTTATTTGTTACTTCAGGTTACATCTCCATCACAGTGCCCTCTTTCCACCCCTCCCAGTCCTGCCCTCCCACCCTCTACCCCCTATCCCTTCCATCACACTCCTCTGGAGTGGAGTGTCCCTACATAACAGTTCCCCAACCCAGTTTAGCAGTCATATGAGGGCCAAGAGCCTCCTCATACACTGGGGGGCCTACAAGGCAGCACCACTAGGGCAAAGTGTCTCACTGACAGGAAAAAAAGTCTATGTTCATGGTCCCTTTGGTGCATGTATATATATGTTTGCAGTATAGTTATCCTGTACTATATGGCGGGTGTTCATTTCTTATCTGAAGGGAAGTACAAACAAAACCACAGCAAAATAACACCTACCATACATTAGGGCTATCAAGGAAGGCACAAATGCTAATAAAGTTCTGTGGGGATATGGGGAGAAAGGATCTCAGTGCACTCTGAGTGAGAATATAAATTGGTGCAACCATTACAGCTATTTGTATAAAGGTTCCCCTCAAATTAAAACCAGAACTCCCAGGTGAACCAGGAATCCCACTTCTGGGTCCATACTTACCAAAGGAAATAAAATTAGTATCTCAAAAGGATATATGGGCGAGAGATATCCCATGTTCACTGAAAGATTAATGGAAATAGCCAAGACACAGAAACAAGTCATGTGTGTCAATGGGTGAATGGACAATGTGTATTTGTAATTTTCCATTATGAAAGAGAAAGAAACCATGCCATCTGACAGTTAATGCTTATGAAACTGGCCACAGAAAGGGAGATACTGTTTGTGGAATGCAGGTTGCTACTACACTCTAATTATATTAAACACTACTAGTAATTAGTAAGAAAGCTGAACTTACAGAAATAGAATGGTGTATTCACAAACTGAAAAATGGAGGAATAGAGAGGTGGAGGTCAAAGAACACAAGCTTTCAGATACATGATGTATGGCATGGTAAAGTAGAGATAATACTTGTATCACACATTTAAAATACACTGACATTTTCTACACTCCTACCAACATTTACACTAACTCTAAGAGGTCTATGTAAACTACCTTTTGTTTCACATTTAAAAAAGATTTTGTTATTTTTAATTATGTGTATGTGTGTGTGTTTGTATATGTGAATGCAGGTGCCAAGGAAGCTAGAGATATCAGAGCCCCTGGAAGTGAAATTAGGCTGACAATAAAATCTGTTGTTGTCAACAGAGTGCTGGATTCTGGTCCTGTATAAACTATCTATTTTGATCCTGGTAACTAATTTACAACATATATCTGTGTCAAAGCATCATATTGTACACCTTAAATATATACAAATTCATTTTTTAATTACACTCAGTAAAGCTGGGAAGACAGAACAGTCTTTAAGTCAGTCTCTTCACATGAAGCATAGCTACTATCACTTATTCATTCATCACCATTGATGCAGGTTTACTACATCAACTGAAAAATAGCCCTATCAAACCTGCATGAGGTAGGAAAAAAATAGTGACAGGGCATGTATTCAGCAGAAGCCCGGGAGAAAACAGCCAAACAGAGAGAAAGGAGGAGAGGTCACAAAAGTGGAAAGAAAGAAAAGAATGATTAGGGAAAGCTAATTACAAACACGAGGCTCTGGAGCAGTATGGTGGCACATGCGTGCAATTTTAGAACTGGGAAAGAAGCAGAAAGATCAAGACTTCACGGTCGTCCCATCCTCAACTACACAGTGAGTTTAAGGCCAGCGAGGATTACTGAGACTCTATTTAAATCTACTATCTATCTATCTATCTATCTATCTATCTATCTATCTATCTATCTACCTGTAGATATATATATATATATATAAATTTTAAAGGAAAATATTCTTTAATAAATAAATAAAAATAGACTTATAAAATGGTTCCCACCATGTGTGTGTTGATTTTTTTCAGACAGGGTCTCACTATGTAGTCTGCTGCTCTGGAAGTCACTTCCTGCTTCTGCTTCCTAAGTGCTGGGATCACAGGTGCACTACCACATCTTGCTTATAAAATAGTTCTTTACTCAAGGTGATTTTGTTCCCTTTTGGGAAAAGAAAATTCCTTTGGGGGAAAAGAGCAAGGAAAAAAAAATCTCTGGTTCTCTGGAGCCCAGCTCACTTACACCTATGCTTTTAAGACAAGTCTCAACTTCTTTTCAACAATGATGCTTTTGATTGTTTCCTACAAAGCTGTATTTTCTAAACACTCTTCAAGCATCACAACCATGTTTCAATGATGCCACTTCCTTGATTCTAGCTCTTATATAGCTGCAGTCATTCTCCCTCACCATTACAGTGCAGCTCCCAGAACACTGAGTAGGTGTATCCTAACAATATGGCTGTCAACAGTTTCCTGTGTGCTTGAAACCATCCAAAAGGTGGTTTACCTCTACCAACTTCCACTAAATGAATGACAGACCAAGGTAAAGATCCCTCATTGCAGGATGTGTGAACCAACCTTTGCATTTACCAAGGCATCTAAAAGCATTAATGAAATCTATTGCTGTCAACAGGACAGAGTTAGACCATCCAGAGACTCTAGGAGATCTGACGAAGGGTACAATTTCTACCAGCATCTAGACAACATTATCAACGTGAAACAAAACTCCTTGGGTTCACCCAAAACAAAATTTTCTTTCTTTTGCTTCATGTAATAATTTCCTGTTGCAATAACTTCCTGGGTAGGTATAAAATAACTATTCTTAAGCATTTCCTTGTAACTTCTCACCCAACCATGGCAGGTATTTTATAATAAGCTAAGACTATCTATGTACTGAAGTATCATAAAATGTAATGGCAGAAAACTTCTAATCGCAATACAAACTAAAGGCCATCCCTTCCTTGCACTGCATTAACATTCCTAAGTGCATTATTAAAGGCTGTGTAGGATAAGTGAATTTGTATTGTGGTTTTCCATGTCTGTCATCAATAAAGAACAAGGAGAAAATACAAAATACAAATGAAGTCTTATTCTCTCTTTTCTCTTTTATTTACCTACTCCCAGTTGGAGGGAGGGGGAATGAGTTCTGAACCTGACAACATTTCATCATCAAGATTGCTAAGATTATTTCATTGTCTTTTTAAGTAATGGACTCATTAATTCTCATGGATATTGATTAGTACAGGAAAATACATTACATCCTAATTAATGAGACTGTCTCAGTAAAAGGAAATGTTGCATAAGGTTAATTTGATCTTATAAATTATTTTATTAGTGAAAATGGTTTTATATGAAGTTTCAGATAATTTAGTACATTAACAAAATTCAGAATGAGAATAAGCCTGGTAATGCTATAATTTCTTGACAAAAATAACATTCTATTGGCTAAAAAATAGGCAAAGGAAAGGATGGCTCTTGCATTTAAAACAAAATTTAACTTAGGGCAGAATCACTTAAAAATTCAACTCTGCTGTGCCAACATATAAGGGGAGTTAGATTAATATAAATTAGATTTAATGAATATCTAGGGGCTTCTGATACAGTCTCTTAATACAGGGCATGAAGATCAACTTGGCTGCTGTGGGCAATTGGTGTAGCAGCATATGGACTAAAAACAAGGTTTATGATCTGGCATTGTTTTCAGCTGCTAATAGCTTTATGAACTGGGTGGAGCCCAGATTAGGCTGAAGCCAGGTGAAACCAGGAGAGAACCTATTTAAGGACCAAGTGAGTGTAGCCCGAGAGGCCCCATGTTAGAGTTTCCACTCTACAGACTAGGAGATGCAAGGCAGCTTATATCATCTGATGGAGACAATGCTGGTGGACTGAAAAGCTGATCTCAATCAGAGCTGAAAAATTACCACCAGCTCTCCCTGAGGTAGAAAGAAGCTAGTGAGCAGAGAAGACCTTAGCAAAGCAGCAAAAAGTCAAGGTTTGACCAGTTCAAACAGTGGCCTGAATAGAACTGTCGCCAGCCTCAAAGACTGTGGCAGAGTGGCTAAGTTGTTAATACAAACTGAATAAGTTGGCTTACGGACAGCTGAGGCCTTCCAGAGAGAAGAAAGCCTCAAGCCTCATTTAAAGTAAAGCTGCCATAGCCAATTTATCATAAAGGACCTACATATGTCTGAGATATTCCTGAAGAAAGTCTGTTGACTAAATGCCTGAAACGATCCACTCCTGAGGTGTTCCTGACGACTGAGGACCTGCCCCAGAGACTGCATCCTTCTAAAAGGTTAGGATTAGATGTTAGATAATAGTTGTTATAGTTATTAATATGTTTAGCTGTTAGGTAACAAGGGCTATAGTCATTCTTTTGTTTTTTTTTTTTCCTTTATTTTTTATTTCTTCAAGTTACATCTCAATCGCAGTCCCCTCCCTATTCCCCCCTCCAGTCCCACCCTCCCACCCTCAATCCCCCATCCTCTTCCTTTTTTTTTTTTTAAGTTTAAGGATTATCTTATTTCCCCCTACAGTTTCCCCTTTCAGTCCAACAAATAGCTCTTTCTCTTATAATAATAAATACAATACAAAACAACAGAGGTAATTAGGCCACAGTTATGAGGGTTATATGGCTTAGCATACATTCCCAATGTCCAGTCCATATGTATTTGGCACCTGACTTTAACATTCTACTATCTAACCATCTCCATGAGTTTAAAGTTCTATATCTAACTCAGCTTTCATACTAACTTGCCTCACAAATTTAAAAGCATCTTCTTAGATCCAGAACACCTTCTTGATTCCTAAACAACTCAAAATTTAACTATGAGACTCTAGCTATTTATTCTTCAACCACCTCAGAGACCTGAGAGGGATAAATATATCTGATTTTATAGGAAGTACAGGGCCTGCAGCTTCCAAAACTAAGAAATGACATACCAGTAGCTGCCTGGACAGTTCCCATTTTCTCTCCATACATTACAGCATCGATCTTCAGTCATTTGGCCCCGTTTCTCTGACAGACATTGATTGTAGAGCAGGGGTTATGAAGGACTTGCCTACCCTGTCTTGGCAGAGCTAGGCTGTCAGGGTTATAGTCATTCTTAAGGCTAGTAGTTAGGTCATTGTTTATATTTGTTATAAGTGCTTATAGTTATTAATAAATATATATTGTATAATTAAAAAGATTTATCCTCATAATAAGCCAAGGATGTACTCAGTGGCAGAATGCTTGCTTAGTATATACAAAATCCTAGGTTAAATTCTAGTACCAAAGACTAAACCAAACCAACGAACTTCATTCTGGCGTCTACAGACCCCAAGAGGCACATAACAGCTGTATCTACATTTTAGCATCACTCTACAGCTTGGTTCTTCACATAGTAAGTTCTCCTTTTTTTTTTTTTTTTTTTTTTTTTTTTCGAGACAGGGTTTCTTTGTGTAGCCCTGGCTGTCCTGGACTCTGTAGACCAGGCTGGCCTCGAACTCGCAAAGATCCGCCTGCCTCTGCCTCCCAAGTGCTGGGATTAAAGGCGTGCGCCACCACCGCCCGGCAAGTTCTCCTTTTTATAACACTGATTTTTTTTCCCCAGTTCCGTTTTGGAGGATTTTACTTAGATAACATCATTAATTTATATAACATAAAGGGCTTATTACTATGTTTAAAAAAACATTAAAAAATTTAAAGGTGTTTTTTTTTTTAAGTCAACTTAAATGTAAGAGGCATACAGCATGAAACTCACCTGGAGCAATAAACTGTTTAACATTGGTGGACCTAGACTTGTCAGCCACACTGGCCATGAAGCAGCCCTTGGGCACAGTCCATTCATCAGGTCTGACGTTTCTGTCCCGCTCTTCTGCTGTCTCGTACACCTCTATGTGAGGGGGTTTTTCGGTTAGATTCTTGCTGTAATGACTTAGCCCATATTGTGCAATCTGGATTGGGTAGAAATAGCCTTGAGGTCCCCATTGTGTAGATAATGGCACACCTATAAAAAACAAACAATGGATCACTAAAACCAGACACTGAGGAGTCATTCTGAGAACTATTCTTCACTGCTGCATTTCTGGGGAATGTTTGAAGCTTTTCTTTTTCTGCTTTCACGCTATGTGTTCTATTCTATTCATTTTTTAAAAAAATATTGGCATTGGTGTTTTGCCTGCATGTATGTCTGTGTGAGGGTACCAGATCCTCTGGAACTGGAGTTACAGTTGTAAGTTGTCACGTGGGTACTGGGAATTGAACCCATGTATAGACTCTATACTATAGCCAGTGCTTTTCATCACTGAGCCATCTCTCCAGCCCCTCTATTGATCAATCTTAGTACCCAATAATCTTAATTCTTACACTGACTACAATATACATTATTGTACAACTTTGTAATCCCCCATTTTAAAAAAGACACACACACTGACCTTTTACTAAGTGATGAAATAGTTAAGGTTAGGGAATTATATCTTAGAGAAAGAATACAGGTGTTAGAACATTACCAGTAGTAGCAGGATCTTGCTGCCTATCTATTCCCTGTATTAGTACAGTTTTTATTACTACATATATGTTTCTGTGATAGCAGGGAATAAATTCTAGGCCCTGCACATATTAGGCAAATGCTGTATCACCAAGCCACATCCCTGGCCTAGTAACTATATTGTTTTGAAGTACAATTTCTGGAGATTGGTGCCTTGACCTCACTGATGAGATTCTGAGGCAGGTTAATGGAAAAAATCCTATTTATTCAGTCTGGTCTTATTGATGCCCTTAAATCATAGCAGCTGGAAAGCTTCAATAGATTTACATTTGCCTGTTCTTCTTGCTGAGACAGAGAAACAATGAAAGGTCTCTTTTCATTAAGCTATCATAGTGGCTATGTAACTAACATCTTCAGTTTCCTTTTCCTTTACACAATGAAGCTAGAAAAATCCAAGTACAGCAAACAGGTACCAACCTTCAACTCCACTTATACACTTGACTCTGTCTCGGACTTCCACATTGTATCCTTCAAAGGACATAAAAACACCATCAGGGTGGTAAGGGGCTCTCTGTGCATAGACTTTGGAATAGCTATGAGAGAATTCAAATCGATCATAGCCATCATACTGGACCACCTTTCCATAAACATCGAAGTATTTCTCTACCCAAGTGAATGGAAGAAAAACTTCATTCCCCTCTCGTCTCCCTTTAATTGTGTGTTCATCATTTATGAGACAGTCAATTTCCTCATATTTGAGCCCTAACACCTTGCTTCCCCCATTGCTATTGAAGCCACCAACGACAGGGGGTGCCTTCTGTTGCTCCTGAGGAAATGCCTCCTCTGGCTGCTGCTTGGCCATGTGGTTGGCATAGTGGTTCCTTTCAGATGCTGCTGTTCTTTTTTCTAGTCCATCCACTCTGAATCCACTATTCAGGTGCCGAGGAAGCTGGATTGCTTTGTCGCTGGAACATTTATTCCACAAAAGTACTGTGACCAAAGTGGATAGCGCACAGATGATAATCAAAGTCTTAGAGCTGACCCGAGCTGCCGAACAACGCATATTCAGATCATACCTAGGGAGGCAAGAAGAAAATCATGTACACTTGTTACTCATGTTTCATAGGCTGTTTGCTTCACTTAAAATACATTTATTCAATGTGCACATCAGGACATTTTCTCAAATGCCTGTAATCTGATCATTCTTAAAATTACAAATTCAAACTTTGCAGCATGGGAAAAGGTAAGAGGCAAACTGCTCCATTAGCACAAACCTTTAAAGCAGATATGCCCGAGTTTTCATTCTGTGCTCCTTTGGCACCTTAGGATTTTTTTTACTATGCTCCTAAACTTAAAGAAACACCTTATAGCTGGGAGGTTGGGAGGTAGAGGCAGGCAGATAGATCTCTTTTGAGTTCGAGGCCAGCCTGGTCTACAGAGCCAGTTCCAAGACAGCTATTGCTATACAGAGAAACCAAAACAAGGGGAGGGGGAGAGAGGAAGGATCTTACACACACACACGCACACACACACACACACACACACACACACACACACACACACACACACATTTGTTTGCTTTTTGTTTTTTGAGACAGGGTCTCTTTGTGTAGCTCTGGCTATCCTGGAACCCACTCTGTAGACCAGGCTGGCCTAGAACTCACAGAGATCTGCCTGCCTCCGCCTCCCAAGTGTTGGGATTAAAGGTGTGTGCCACCATGCCCGGCCATCACAGATAGTTTCAAACTGCCATGTGGGTGCTGGGATTTAAAGTCAGGTCCTTTGGAAGAACAGCCAGTGTTCTTAATGGCTGAGACATCTCTCCAGCCCTTACAGTTCTATTTTTAAAGTAGATAAGACCAAACAACTTAAGTGTTTACATCCTAGCACTTTAGTAGCTGGCTGAGAAAACAATAACAAACATCTTTAGAAATCTTGAGTCTTCTTATATCTCACACCAGCCGCTCCCCTTCAGTCTGCTCTGAGTCTCCTCTGAAGCCTTCACGCTCCTTTCCCTTACATGTAGGCAAGCCTTCCAGTCCTAGTCTGCAGGGTTCCTTATCTCTGTTCATTCCTGATTGATCTCACCTAGACCTCATGCCTTAATAGGAGCTTGCATGCTGACTATCTCCGAATTATCTAGGCTAGATTTTCTTTGTAACTACAGATACATATATACATATCTAAGAGCCAACCCAAGTAAACGGCATCTTTACTTGGAAGCCAAATAAGCTTCTGCACTGTGACACTCACAGCTTCATCCTGATCTCCTCTCTCATCCCACTTTCTCTTCTATTACTCAGACTAAAAACTTTGATTCCTATGTTACTCAGGATCCAATTAATCAAAAGCACAACTGCCGCAATGTTAAACTGTGGTCATTTTTCACCTGAAGTAGTTCAGCGCTGGCAAAATTGGCCCTTCTGCCTATGCCTAGAACCACACCCCCACATCTATTCTCAATACAGCAATCAGAATATTTTCAAATTTAAGTCAGATAATGTCCCTCAGGTACTGATTGAAGAAGACACTGATTTAGCATAAGGGCCAGCTGTGATGTTATGGAAAACGAGAAACTATGTGTTAGTTCAACGTGTGCTATATGGAACACATGAGGTTGCTCAGGGTAAAGGCTGTGAAACCGTAGTCTGTTTGCCACAGCCACTCTAATTTAATGTGCAGTGTGATTCCACAATTATTTACTCTGTTCATCATCTGTTCTCACTTTCCCCACAATATATCTTTTAAGGACGACAAAAGGAACAAATGCCCAAACGAAAATATTTTTTGAAAAATTAAATGAATTTCAGTTAATAGTGAACATATAACCCACTTCTTTCAATTCCAGGAGAAGGTACACTTTAACCCCCTGAACGCCTAAAATCAATTCATCAACTCCGACTTTTTTTTTTTTTTTGGTTTAAGGTTTATTTTAAATTATTTTTAAGTGTGTATCTGTCTGTGTGGTTATGTGCCCATGACAATGGGTACCCACAGAGGCCAGAGTGCCTGGTTCCCTGCAGCTGGAGTTACAGATGATTTTAAGCCAACCAATATGGGTGCTGGAAATTGTCCTCTGGAATTGCTCATAACCACTGAGCCATCTCTCCAGCCCTTCTGCTCCCAGTCTTAACAGTTTGGTAGGTTGCAGATTATGTTCAGAGTAGCCTCAAGTCTCAGGGTAGAACTTAAAATAGTAAGGGTTACTGGTAAGGTTTGAATGTAGTCTAATACCTGTCACTATGGATATGACTTCATTAAGGAACTTTTGTTCATTTCATGAATTCCACAGTTTTGAAAGGGCAGCATGCTGGTTGATTATTTCTGTACCGAATGTGCCCTTTCAATCTGGTAATGTGTCCTTTTGTGGCTTAAAGGAAGTGCTGTCTTTATGGTTCTCTATATACTACATAGTTCCTTTTTTAAAATAAAGTTCTCTGTGATTACTTCTGTTTATTGCATTGGTATTTTTCCTGGTTATCTTGTCTCCTTTTCCTGCCATTAAGTTTTCCTCACATGCCTGGTGACCTCTTATTAGATTCTCTCCATTACTGTGAAGATGGTCTGCTTTTTGGCTAGATTGTTGGGGGGTATTATTGGAGAGAGAGAGCTATGTGTAGGCCAGGCAGGTGTTAACAGGAGCACTCCTCTAGGGGAGAGCAGGAAGACAGCAGGTCCTCTATCAGAACAAAGATGGCTTTGGAAGCCTAGCCATTTCCAATTTCTCTACAGAAAATCTGCCTGTTGTTTTATCTGGGATTAAATCCAGTTATCCCAAGTCCAAGGACAAGCAAAGTCTGGTGAGGTCAGCAGAAGGTGCAATTGGGCTTCTGGTACCCGAACAAAGGTCTGTCCAACTGTCTTCTTTTGGCAGACCTCTTAGTCACTTAAATTTCTTCATTTCCAATTTCTAGACATTTTATTTCAGTGGGACATCAAAAAGGAAGGAGGCAAAGTTGTGCATGTCTTGAAAATATACACAGAATTTAAAAGCTGGAAATTTAACGTAAGTTGAGTATCTGAAATGCTTGAAACCAGAAAGGTTTGATCTTTGGATTTCCGCATGCATGTGCTATCTTGGAAATGGGACTCAAATCTAACCACAAAATTCATTTCTATTACATATATATATATATATATATATATATATATATATACAGAGAGAGAGAGAGACTCTGAAAATGATTTTCTTTCTTTTTTTCTTTCTCCTTTCCCTTTCCTATCCTTTCTCCTTTCCTTTCCTTTTCTTTTTTTCTTTTTCTTTTTCCCAGACAGGGTTTCTCTGTATATCTGGCTGTCCTGGACAGCCACTTTGTAGACTAGTCTGGCCTTGAACTCACAGATATCTGCCTGCCTGACTCCCAAGTGCTGGGATTAAAGGCATGCGCCACCACACCCGGAAAATTAATTTTATATACTTTTAAAATGTATTTATCCTGTATGTGTTTGTGCACCATGAGTTGTGTGCAGGTACTCTCAGAGACGGGAAGAGGAACTGGACGCCCTGGAATTAGGGCTGGTGGTTGTGAGCTGCTCGATGTGGGTGCTGGGAACTCAAACCAGGTCCTCTGCAAGAGCAATAAGTGCTTATAACTGCTGAGTCATCTCTCCAGCTCCAAATTTTATCTAGCATTTTTGATGACTTTGTGCATGAGGTAGTTTCATGGTATAGAACTTTCCACTTGTGGCATCAAGTCAGTGTTAAAAAAATTTGTATCTGGGAGACAGTTAGGATTTCTTTTTGTATTAGAAATAATCAATCTAATAATGTTTTATCATTTATATCACTAAGAAAATGTATTAAATGATTTAAAAACAACAAAATAGCACAAAGTATGGTACAATCTGTCAAAGGTCATATGTTTATAAATCAAAGATTTAAGTTGTAACAAAGGCAAACTGAACAAAAACACCTATGTATTATCATTTATATACTATAGCCACTATGCCAGACATTTTGACCATTAAAAGAGAAATACTGGGTGTGTAAGACAGCTCTCGCCACATAAGCGTGACAAGCGTAAGTCTGATCCCCAGAACCCATGTAATGACGGAAGAAGAAAACTGACTCCATAAAGTTTTTTTCTGACCTCCACTATTACACTTCAACCCAACATCATGTGCACACACAATAATAAAATTTAAACATAGAAATACATAGTTCTTTATTACATCTTTGAGGAGTGTCTTTCCTCTTCTACCCAAATGTGAGTAACTGCCTATGGAACAACACTACCCTTATGACAAGGCACTTAATGGAAAAAACCAAGACAATATATTTTAACACACTTTCAATAACCCTAATGCCAAGATTTATATCTGATACCATTTCTTACTAAACAAAAAACAAAAACCCAAAAAAATGAAACAAGACAAAATAGGACTTCTTAGAAAAATGGATGATTCTAGGTTCATGACAACAATGAAAAAACAAAACAAAAACTTTCAAAAATCAATGGTATCATAATCCATGGGTCAAAAAAGCTGTAGAAGCTAGGCGTGGTGGCAAATGCTCAGAATCCCAGCACCTGGGGAGGCAAAAAAAAAAAAAAAAAAAAAAAGAATGTGACTTTGAGGCTAACTTGGGCTACACAGCAAGACCCTGATCAGAAAAAAAGTTAAGAGGGCATTAGACCAATATTGGAAAAGGATATTGATAACTATTAAATGTGACCAACAGGCATACTGTATACTATATTATACCCTTATATGTTTAAATCATTTCCACAATTAAAGAAATATAATGCTGTGCAGCTAAAACAATACTGGTCAGCCTGAAAGGCTTTCTTATGTTAAAAATTGTGAGAATTACATCTGAAGTTCACTGAAACATATGGAGTAAGTAAAAATCCACAAGTCTCAACACTACTCAAAAAAAGGGGAAAGACAAAAAAACCAGACCATCTTCTAAAATGGTGAAAACTAGTAACTAAGTTTGAGAACTATACTTCAGAATGATTCAATAGCCCCAATCAACACAGTATTCTATTTCCTTAGAAAGTCAGTTAAAAGAGAGGAGAGAAACATCAGGAAAGCAGCAGTATGCGATCCCTCACAAAATGACAGCTGTAGGCAGTTTATGAGAGTATGACTGCTAAGACCTGTAGATTCACACAATGTATTTGCTTACCATATTCTTTTATTAACATAACAATCAGTTTATATTTCTTATCATTCCTTGGTAATAAGTAGAAGATAGATTACTACATACTCAAATGGACTGGTTAAGCAATTAGTCTCCAGTTACTATACAGCAGGAAGCTATCCATGTGTCTAGAGGACAAATCAACGGGCATCAGCAGAGTAATGCTATGATACAAGTACTGTAACAGTTAAAAATAATGTGCCCCAAAATAAGAGAAAGCAGCCTTTGACTCTCTTTTAAATGTTTATGGGGACCAGGAACACTTCAAGGAGTGATCAGTATAATCAGTGGAAAACTGACTCAAGTCAGGCATGCTTCTAATCAGGAGACTTGCAACTTGCACTTGCCATTCCCCTGCCTGACACTCTCTTTCCCTAATATCGACTTCGCCTGATTCTTTACTTCAGCTGAGCCACTGCTTGGATGACAATTCATCAGAAAGGCCTCAGTGAACAGCCTATGTAAAACAGCAATTCTTACCCATCATTCTCTAGCTCCTTCCTCAGTCTGACACACTACATACTTAGAATATTATCCATCTCCAACCCACTACTGCACTCCCAGTGTACCTGGTCCAAAGGAAGCCTCGATTAAAGATTTGTTAAATGAATGAGAATTGTTTAAAATGCAAATTAAAAAGACAGGCATTTAAACCAGGTAGCTGTGTTTTCTTTCCTGTACTTGGGTATCTGAAAACCATAAACCAATTAGATATGAAATAAGTGACATAACAGAATACACTGATGTATCCCCAACTCTTTAAAACAGATTTGCAATTTAATTACTGTTGTTTACTGCTTGATAGACTAAAGATTTAAATTATACAGTCAACTGGTTAAACATCCAGTATGAATTTAACTTTAAAAAGATCTAATAATTTGGGTAATTAAGACCCTTCTAGAAATGTAAACAAGAATATTCTAGAAAGACTCACAACGGGATAAAAGTAAGCTAGCTATGTTAGTTCACTTAATATTTTAGTAATAAAGTTAACATGATTTCTGATACAACATAATGCTTCCAATAAGATTACATTTCTAATGCAGAGTGGAGGTACAAGCTGTAATCCTACTACTTGAAAGGCTGAAGATGACCTGGAGTTCCAGGCCAGGGTGAGCTACATAGCAAGACCCACATCTGTCTGCCCTATTTTACAGATGATGAGCCTCAAGTTTGTGATGTTAGTCATCTAAGACATAATTTGATGGCTCACATAAGTAATATTAAGAAGGGATCTGAACATTGGCTGTCAGACTGTGAGGTCTTGTTCTTAATATATCATGGAATGTCTATAAGAAGATACACAAATACTGCTTTTCAGCAACTGGGTGATTCACTAATAGTCAACTAAACTTGGATGTTGACAGGTCTTTCTTCCTTTTTTTTTTTTTTTTTATGAGACTGTGTAACCTTGGATGGCTTGGAACTCATTATATAAACCAGGCTGGCCTTGAATTCAGAGATGTGTCTGCTCTGCCCCAGAAGTGCTGGGTTAAGGATTAAAGGCATGTGCTAGCACATCCAGTTCTTTTCAGCCAAGGGTGAATTCTGTTCCCAAACCAATTGTTCATGTACATATAAATACAGTTTAGCTGTAAGAACAACCTAAGGCGAATCTCTGCTTTGGTTTGTTTGCTTGTTACTTTTCTTGCCTAGATGCATGATAAGGGTTTCTATTTTTTTAAATGATGTTGATTTTAATATAGGAAAAAACAAAATTTCACCAGAATAGGCTTGTCTCATTAAATGTTGCAGGCATTGGAGAATACTGTTTGAATTATAATCAAGTAATCCTCCATCTTTTTCCTACAGTGTTTAATAACAAATAGATCCCTATTCAACTGGCTCTGGTCTCTTCTAGAATATAAATTCTATATATTAGATCTTTTTATTCTTTACTTCCTTCAAATATTTTACATCTCTCTTTTCATTTGTATTTTGGGAAAGCTTCTCAAATTTGTATTCTATATCATGAATTCAATTTTCTAATGTGTTCTGTATTCTGGTGCAGTTTAATTTGGCTACTGCATAATTCAATTTCTACACTATTGCTTATTTTAATGCTTTTAAAAAAAAGTTTCCATCCTGTTGTCCTTTTATCTACACCCTTTTAATTTATATCTTATTAGCTAGTATTCTTCTTTTCATCCAGCCTTACTACTTTGTGAGTTCTTTTTCAACGTCTATGATCTCTACAATTTTTCAAATCTGCAAGCATAAGAAATGCTTTCCAGCGGCTGGTCTTCTTTCACGCCTTTAATTCCAGCACTAGGGAGGCACAGGCAGGCTGATCTCTGTGAGTTCAAGGCCAGCCTGGTCTACAGAGCTAGTTCCAGGATACCCAGGGCTATTCAGAGAAACTCTTGTCTTGAAAAGCAAAAAACAAGGGAGGGAGGGAGGGAGGAACAGAAGAAGGAAAGGAGGGAGGGAGGGAAGGAGAGAGGAAGGGAGGGGCCAGGAGGGGAGGAGGGAGAAAACTAGGTTCTAGAAGTAAATAATACTTTTTTAAGAAAAGAGTTAATAAGCTTAAAAATATAATAAAAATACAATATAAAATCTTCAAACTATAATTTACCAAAGGTATACTTGCCTTACTGGTATGAAAGGAAAATGGCCTTAATTTCAGATTAGAATGTTAGACTGCAGGTGGCCACATAGATTACACAAACTTGATAGCAGCTTAAAGGTTGTTTTTTTTTTGTTTTGTTTTGTTTTTTTTTTTTTTGTAGATGTATAGGATATTTTCATGGTTTGGCATTAAAAAGCAGGTAACAGGTTTAAAATGCTATAAATAAATTAAAGGTTACTGCTGTTCAACCTGGTTTTTTGAACCTCCAAGAGTTGAAAAAACTTGAAGCTAAGGTAAAATACATGAAATGCGTGGTGTTAGCCCATGCCTTTAACTCCAGCAGAGACAGGAGGATCACTATAGTTAGTTGTCTTATAAATTCTAGAGTTACAAGGAACAGGGTGGTGATGGTGCACACCCTTAATCCCATCATTTGAGAAGAATATACTCTTAATCCCAACACACTAGAGAAACAGGCAGATCTCAGAGCTCAAGGTCAGATTGACACAAAACAAGCTCTAAATAGAGAAAAACTTCGACCCAGGGGTGGTGGAGCACATCTTTAATCTTTGATCCCAATACTTAGAATGCAGAGAAAGACACATAGGATTTGGAAGGATTTAAGTTTAAAAGCTACTTACAAAAGGCATGCTGAAATTCAAACAAATTGTCCTTTGAGATCTCAAAATATATACACTAAAGGTTTGTTTAGCTCCAAAATATCAAAATAATTTCTTCTTTAATCCGAATTGAAAGATATATATATATATATATCTTTATATATTGTCAAAAACCAAATTTGCTCCAGGAAAAATATTACCTGGACCCCTCCTCCCCCCCAAAAAAAGGTAGTGTCCTAGAGTTAGGATTAGGGCAGGGCTCTGTTCTTGTCTTTCCAGGAGATTTAAAACATCCATCCAAGGAATCCAGGGACAACTGGACAACGGAAACCTCAGAAGAAAACAGATCAGACACCAAAGACAAGTAGCCCAGACGATCCAGCCTTGCAGACTTCCTCAATAGCTGTTTCCTCAAAAGTCTACAACCACAACAACTCAAAATCGCTAAGAATGTTCAGCTCCATAGACTGCTCCAGTCAGAACTCCAGTAAAGCCCTGAAGTTCAGCTTCTGTCTACGAACTTCTTAGGACATTTAAATAGTTGAGCACAAAAGGACTGAACATCAAATGATTCTATTAACATTTTTAACCATTTTTCCATTCTTATTTGGGCCCCAAACAGGTTTTCTGCGTCCCAACTCAGCAGGAAGTCATTTTAAGAGAGCAATGTCCCATCCCCAGAAGGTGGGGAGGGTGTTCCCCCCCCTTTGATCATTTGATGGATAATAGAAAAATCTTCTTATTTAGGGGAAGAGACTACAAGCTGTTAAAAGGTCTTGTTAAATGGGTTTTGGAGGTTAGACCCAGGGACTTCTCTTTTTTTTTTCTTTTCTGTATCCTTCTTTCTCTCCTAGTGAACAGACTTGAGAAAAAACGGGACATAGACATAATATAGGAAAGATCAAGAAAAAAGGACAGATTATTGAATGTGCCCTTATACCTTTGTATATTGATACAAAATTTATATTATATTTGGCTAAACTGGTATTGAGCTTTGTATATTAATGCAAAATTAAGATTGTATGTATACTGATACAAAATTAAGATTATATTTGGCCACATTGGTATTGATCTTTGTATACTAATACAAAATTAAGGGTAACACTTTTTAAAGGTATTGTACCCAGTAATGGTTAAAAATGCAATGTGAAGTTTCGGCCTTTTGCCACCAACTGTCATAAACTGTTTAGGATAATTAAGAAATGCAAACTAATAGTCATGCAAGCTTGTCATTTTGTTAGGTACTATGACAGTCTATCAGTTATTTTCTAAGCTAATCAGAAATCAAGTTGCTAAGAGACAAGCAACATTTGCTTATCTAAATATAAGAGATCTGCAGAATATGGCATTCAAAGATGTTTTAAGATTTTTTTTGATATTGAGACATGTCAGCTCCTGACAGCACCCCCTATTCTACACCAAGTAAAAGATGAACATCGAAGAATCTCCAGTGGGAGATGGTTGAATTAGTGGCAAGCCTATCTCTTGGTAAGAAAAACACCTTGCTTCAACTGTAGACAGAATGCTGTCCAAAAAGGACAAAATTTGGAAGCAGGTAAGTCAACAACCTAGCTCTGCCAAGACAGGGTAGGCAAGTCCTTCATAATTCCTGCTCTACAATCAATGTCTGTCAGAGAAACGGGGCCAAATGACTGAAGATCGATGCTGTAATGTATGGAGAGAAAATGGGAACTGTCCAGGCAGCCACTGGTATGTCATTTCTTAGTTTTGGAAGCTGCAGGCCCTGCACTTCCTATATAATCAGATATATTCATCCCTCTCAGGTCTCTGAGGTGGTTGAAGAATAGATAGCTAGAGTCTCATAGTTAAATCTTGAGTTGTTTAGGAATCAAGAAGGTGTTCTGGATCTAAGAAGATGTTTTTAAAATTGTGATACAAGTTAGTATGAAAGCTGAGTTAGATATAGAACTTTAAACTTATGGAGATGGTTTGATGGTAGAAGGTTAAAGTCAGGTGCCAAATACATATGGACTGGACATTGGGAATGTATGCTAAGCCATATAACTCTCATAATTGTGGCCTATTTATTTCTGTTGTTTTGTATTGTATTTATTGTTATAAGAGAAAGAACCATTTGTTGGAATGAAAGGGGGAGCTGTTTGTTGGTGAAAAAAAGATACACCTTAAACTTTAAAAAAGGGAAGAGGATGGGGGGTTGAGGGGGAAGAGGGTGGGAGGGTGGGATTGGAGGGGGGAGTAGGGAGGGGATTGTGATTGAGATGTAACTTGAAGAAATAAAAAATAAATTATTAAAAAAAAGAAAAACAAAAAACAAAAAAAGAAGAAATGTTTTCCAAAATTTCTGTGAAGTAAACTCATATATAGAGTATATGCTTTCACTGATGATATGGAGAAATGAAGCTAGAACTGAACTGAAAGCTTCGTTCCTGACAACTAGCTTTCAAAGTTTCAGAAGGTGCTATGCAGGCTGCCATAGGAGAAAAGGCACCAATGAACTTACCTAGCTGTGAATCCTGTGATCTACAAGAGCAACTTGCCAGACAAGATGTACCCATCTGTAGCACTACTGTTAGGAAGATACCAATTGCTCCCTGATTAGATCTGAAACCTATTCAACAGGAAGGAATCCATTTCTGGTACTGTAAACCTGGTTAAAAACCCATGGAGGGAGCGATCATAGGTTCTAAGGGGTAAGCTGAATACTGTTGTTCAGCTAAACTGACATTGTATCAATTCTAAATACTGATGTTTATACTCAGAGACAACTACTACTGGAGGCCTTAATCAGAGAAGACTCTTTTCAGGGAATGTTATGAATACAAACTCATGGCTATAAATGGTGCTGATAAGTAATGCATTGTGTGTTCATTCCTTCTTGAATACCTCTAAGATTCAGAAAGCGATGTAGAGGAGGGGTGTAAAGAATGGAAGAGTCAGAAGATAGGAAGAAGGGCTGTGAATGTTACTTTCAAGAGAAGACACAGTCATTGCAACTCAGTCATTGCTGTGTACTCACAGCAGATGCAGATGCTGCACTGGGTCTGCACAAGAATAGGCCTAACAGCAATAAGGCACAGATGAAGGAGGGACTCAGGGGTATCAGCCCCTCAGCTGATGGACTGTTTGCTGACAGATCATGGACAGGAGTAATTACTACCTTCAGTTATGACTGCATTGTGACTCCACCAGGCTCTAATGGATAGTTCCAATCTAATGATCACAGATTGCCTTGACGTAATTAAATGGGTCACAAAACAAAACATCTTGAATCTGGGAAAGGGATTGATAAGGATGAGAAGAGAAAGCAAGGCAGGGGGGAGAGTAATCAGAATGCATTACATATACATATAAAGCTGTCAACAAAATAAAACCATTAAAAGTCTATGTTTTGCCTTGTACTGAATAGTGCATTGTTTGTTTTTGGAATGGCTGCAGAATCTTGTCTCCAGTACTTCCTATAAATCAGCAGCTAGATCGAGAGGTTTGATAAAAGTAGGGCTTGATTTTTGTTCAACGGGAAAATTGCATGAGAGAGGTGTGAAATTTACTCAGGGGTAAACAATGTGGCAGTATCTCTGTGGTACTAATGAATC
The DNA here is from genome assembly GCA_907164525.1 of Lophiomys imhausi. Classification (NCBI taxonomy): domain Eukaryota; kingdom Metazoa; phylum Chordata; class Mammalia; order Rodentia; family Muridae; genus Lophiomys; species Lophiomys imhausi. Next base: position 1,572,054 of record CAJQZJ010031900.1, on the reverse strand, counting down.
TGTAGTGCAGGAGCTGCCAGAGCAGCACAGCCATTACAAAGCTCTCCATCAGCAGTTCACCGAGCACCTTATCAGTTCTTCTCAACATATTAGCTGGAACACTCTAGAAAAGAGAACCATGCCTTATCAAGTACTTGCTAAGTCAGAGTATAGTTGTACAGGAAAGTAATTACTGAGTATTTTATTTAGCAATTGCTAAAGTAATAAACTGGTTCCTTAATAACCTCTAAAAATGAACAAAGAATCTTTAAAAAGGCAATACAGAAGCTCAGAGCTTTATCATACTTGATGAATTTGAATTTACTGTAGTTACTGGTGTTTAATGCTCAAGTTATTCTAACATTGGTCAGTGATACCCAACCTTTTTAATTATTAACACTTATTTATTACTAACTATATTCACTTATAACAAATATACTTACTTAGCTACTATTCCTATAAATTCCTACAACCCCTAAGAATGCCTACAACCCCTAAGACCTAACCACTAAACCTATTGATAATTATTATAACTATTTTCATAAGGATACAGTCTCTGGGGCAGGTCCTCAGTCGTCAGGAACACAGTCTCTGGGGTAGACTCTTTAATGCACTTAGCAGTCCTTTTTCTGGAATATCTCAGACGCAGGTTCGTCAGGGTAAATTGGCTATGGCAGTCTCACCTTAAATAAGGCTCGAGGCTTTCTTCTCTCTGGGAGACCTCAGCGTCTGTAGGCCACCTTACTTCCTTCGTATCAGCAACTCTGCTGCTCTGCCTCAGTCTTTAAAGCTGGCCACAGTTCCGTTCAGGCTGCTGTTCGTACAGGTCAAACCCCTCTAGGCAAAAGCTGAGCCACAGGGTTTAGTCCTTGACCTTTTGCTGTCTTGCTGAGGCTTTATCTGCTCACCAGCTTCCTTCTGCCTCAGGGAGATCTGGCCATCAGTCCACCAGCACTTTCTCCAGCAGTACTCTCGGAGCTCTCTCATATGGGGGGGGGGGCTTAGCACGCAGCTCTCTGGGCTCATCCACTTGTCCTTAAATAGGATCGCTCCTTGTTCCACCTGCTTCAGCTTAATTTGAGCTCTGCCCCTTTAACAATTGAAAGCAATGCCAGGTCATAAAGTCTTTACTTGTTTCATCTGGCTTCAACCTTGTTTTTCAGTCCATAGAGACTCCCCTGTTTCATGTGACTTCATCCATAAGCTGATAAGCTAATTGCTCACAGCGAAGTTGATCTTCATTCCCCAAATTAAGAGACTATCAGAAACCTAGATATTCACTAAATCTAACTTATATTAATCTATCAACCCCTACAGGTCAGTGTCACTCTCTTCAAATTGGTTCCTTTGGTTGTTTTGTTTTGTTTTGTGTGGAACTCGCTTTGTAGACCAGGTTGGCCTTTAACTCAGAGATCCATCTACCTCTGCCTCCTGAGTGCTGAGATTAGCAAGTGTCACCACGCCTGGCTCAAATTGGCTCTTACATCCTTTCTTTCATGCAAGCTCAATGGCTTTTGATAGCTCCCCTGCTGTTTTTCATGACAAGACATCCTAGGTTCATCATATATACTTCCTGCCCCAAACCAAAAATAGCCATGTTTTTCAAGTCCTGCTTCCTTTTAGTCTGAATATCTAGTGTTCTTGAAATTTCTTGACATTGCAGTATTTCAGGCATATGGTACTGTCCTGGGCTTCTGGTGTTGGTTTCATTTCAATGGTGCCTAGAAGTGGGTTAGAGGGAATCAGATACCTGTGCCCAGCTACACTGCTGTGTATGACGACTGGGTTATGCTATTAGAAACAGACACCATATGCTCTTTTTACTCACATTAAAAACAAACAAACCCAAAGTGGGCAGACTAAAACTTTGAATGTAGTTACATGCTCCTCAAGGACATAGCCGCTTCTAATCTTTTCATGTCATCCTATGACCCAGGAAAACTACTGAAGCTTCAGCTTTATGTCTGCATCACAGCCCAAGAAGCAGCAGAAAGGCACAAGGGCAAAAGAGCACATCTCCCTGTGGAATCTGTTCCCTTTAATGAGACTTCCCTTCAGTTTCACACAACACTTCTGACATCTCATTAGCCAAACCTCAGTAGCATGGCCACCTCAAGTTGAAAGGAAGGCTGAGAAATACCTTTTGTTCCAGACAGCAATGTGCTATTTAAAAAACAAAAAAGTGATCAGGGTTCAATGATGAAGAATCAGAACATGGGTATGGGGAGCAAGTCAGGGGACTACCACACCTTTTCACCAGAAAGCCCTTCCAATGCACAAATTAACCACTTTCTCCCATCTAGTTCTTTTTTCATATCTCAATTACATTGAATTCATAACAGCCACACAGTGAGATATGATTCAATAAATAATTTTAATTTTGCATAGCATATGATTAGATTGACACATTGTTACAAGCAAGAAGAGAGCCTTATTCCATAAGGACTGTACCATACTTCAAAGAACATTTTAGTTAGATTATAATTGCTAAGCCTTTCTGAAATTATTATAATTCTTTGCATTCTCTAGACTGAAGGTACAGGACAAAATTTACTTTATATTTTGCTGCTATCAACGCATGCTACAACAGTCACTGTCAGCAATAAGTAGTAAGCTGAAACATATCTCATCCAGAAACCCAGAAGGCCTGCTCTTGCCACAGTGTGGATAGTTACAAACCTTTCAGTCTACTTTACTAGGCTGATACTGCACAGCAACCTCGGCTTCCCATCATCCTAAGATGCTGCTGAGTATAACCAGCAGCACTCCACAAACATTAGCAACCCTAATATCCCTGTCCATTGAGGCATGTTTGGGTTAAAGATCCTCAACGAATCAAGAAGATTGATTTTTTATTTTTGAAGGGAGGGAAGATTACAGAAAAAAAAAAAACATTCCCCATATACCATTGAGGATTCATACAAATACCCATCTGACTTCAAAGGGTTAAGCTCTTTCCAGCAGGCCACAATATCACATTATCTGGTTCCAAATCACTATATATCTCTGCTAACTAGGTAAGGAAGGAACACTTGTTCATGGCTTGTGCAGAGACAAAGAGCAGCACCTCACACCAGCTTCTGAACGGCAGGTTTGCCCCTCAAGAGTCTTTAAAGTCTCTAGCTTAACTTTCTCCAGCAGCAGCATAAGAATTAGCGGTACTAAATTGTTCTTTGAAGTATTGCACAGCACTGAAGGAAATGGCTCTCTGCTTGCTTCTAAGCAATGTGTTAAACCAAGCATAAGCTATGTAAATAAATCAGTTCAAAAAGGAGTTGCAGGCCTCTGCAGCTCTGTGAGATTTCTCCACTCACTGGGAAAGTCAAGAAGAAGAGCCTAAAGATGTGTTTGCTCTGCATGGTTCCCACACAGGGGAAGTTCAAAGTATGAGTGAGAGCTGTCCTAGGACCTTCTACAAGCACTGATGGCAGTTAAGTTCTCACGGTTTCTCAAGTTCAGTGCCATCCTGCAAGACAGGAATGACACTCAGGAAGGCCCATCAGGAAGCTGGCTGATAGTAATTTTTAAAATCTCACCCCCACCCCACCACAAAGTTTCTCTGTGTAGTCCTGGAACTCGCTTTGTAGATGAAAGTGACTTCAAACATAAGAGGTCTGCCTGCCTTTGCCTCCTGAGCACTGCAATTAAAGGTGTGGACTACCTCTCCAGGTTAGCAATTTTTAAAACACTGAAGACATGAAGTCTCAGTCATGCAGAAGAATCTATATGTAGAAAGCAGTGCCTCAAGTGATTTTTAAAATGTAATTACTATGATACTTTTTTATATAGACATAATGGGAAGCAACTTTGAGGTTCTTCAGAAAGTAACTTACAGAAAAAGTGGACAGAATATAATGGAAATCATATAAAAATAATCTGTTAGACTATTTCTACACTTATTTTTCTAATATTTATGATAAAAAAGACATCAAGAAACATTGTCAGGTTTGGGTTACTACAACTTAATACCTGAGACAAGCTACTTGTGAAGTAAAGATTTCTTCAGTTGACTTTGAGATTCTGGTCCAATATTAAGCAGGCTCTTTTGTTAGGGCCTTAGATGAACATGGCATATCACCACAGAACCATGTGCCTGAGAGAGTTCTCACTTTAAAACATAGAAAGACAGAGAGATTGATACTCCTTTGGAGGGCATGCTCTGAGGACCTAAGGACCTCCTAAAGGTCTCATTTCTTAAAGGTCTCCCACCTCCCAACTTGCTACCCTGGGAACCACAGTACTAGCCTTCTGACCTGGCCTAACCCTTTGCATCTTAGAAAACTGTTTTAAATATCACATTATAAATTTCTCTTAATAATCAAATGTTCAACAGTCTAGTGAGCAGAAGACAAGGGAAGAGGGAAGAGACCAGCATTTTCAAGTCCTTATCAATCATCTCATTTTTTTCTCTAAACTACAGAAAGCAGCTCTATTTTCCAGATAAGAACACAGACATAGTCACCCAGGCTTTGCTACTGTTGTCAATCACTTTTTGTACTAGCTCTCTCACTGGTACCCCAGGTGTCTAGGACTAAATGAGATCAGGTTATATACCTATGGAAATGTTTCTAAACAAATAGGAAGGTGATTGAACTGAATTAACTGCAGAATTCTATTTTCCTTTCAGATAGGTTACAACTTTGTACAAAGTTTAATTTCACCCAAGACTAATAACTGGTAGAAGTTTAATAAATGATACAGGTGGACTAAAGCCAGATTACAAGCCTAACTCCAATTTTAAACCCCCCCCCCCCCCAGACAGGGTCTCTCTGTGTAGCCCTGGCTGTCCTGGAGCTCAATCTGTAGATAGACCAGGCTGGCTGGAAACTAATAGAGGTCCACCTGCCTCTGCCTTTGAATGCTGGGATTAAAGGCATGTGGCACCAAATCTGGCCAATGGCTCAGTGGGTAAGAGCACTGGTTGCTATTCCAAAGGACCTGATTTCAAATCCCAGCACTCACATGGCAGTTTACAGCTGTCTATAATTGCCGGGCGTGGTGGCACACACCTTTAATCCCAGCATTCGGGAGGCAGAGGTAGGCAGATAGATCTCTGCGAGTTTAAGGCCAGCCTGGTCTACAAAGTAAGTCCAAGGACAGCTAGGGCTACACAGAGAATCCCTGCCTTGAAAAACTAAAAACCAACCAACCAACCAACCAACCAAACAAACAAACAAAAAAAACCCTTTTAATCCAGTGTTTACCATACTATAGTTCTGTTGAACTTCATTTCTTATCATTTATCTTTGCACTACTAGAGCATGCTAAATTTTTAAAAAAATTTATTCTAAATGTCATTTATTTACCCTCCAAATTTTAAAAACAGTCAACAGTTTTTCCCTCATTTTCTAACAGAGGGCTGAGCCTTCAATGAGGTAGCTCAAATTTTATGTAATGTGAGGTGAAGAAATCTATGAACTACTAAGAAATTAGAAATCCCAAAATAAACAGATGATACACGAGCACCATGGCAGTTTAAGCCACAAGTAATCCAAATGTCCATCAACTAGTGACAGAATATGATTCATTTGTACAATGAAATACAATCAGAAACACACTAATTCCAATACCTATTCCAACACAGCTGAATCTCCAGAACATTCTAAGAAATCACACACAAGGCTACTCACTCCACACAATTCCATTTCTGTTAGTGGCTAGAAGAGCTACCAAGGAGGATGGCCATATAACCCATGTTCTCTTGGACTATGTGGAAGCTTTAGCTGCATTGTAGTTGGGATAATAGAAAAGGGAAGATGTGTGTATCATGTTACTTTTTGATTTCTTAATCAATATTTGCTAGTCTTTGAAATCTAAAATTTACCAAATGTGAGTATGGTAAATTTCAATGCTGGGAATTGGAACCAGGGCCTCAAGGCATTCTAGGTAAGAACTCTACCACTTAGTTATATTCCAAGTCTGAATAATAAACTTGTCTTGAAGGAGCTTTCTTTCTTTCCTTTTTTTTTTAAAAAAACCAGGTCCAGGCTGTGTGGTAGAGCTTATGGTAGGAGAAAATACATCCAAGTCTGTGTGAGGTATTTGTGATGCCTACACAAACACAAGGAAGTGATCAAGGGTGTGGTTGGTGGGAAAAAGAAGATAGTTTTGTTTTGTTTTTTTTTTTGTGTCTAATATTCAGGTTCAACTTTTATCTCTAAATAATCATGTTGATTATTGTGTAAACTGCTTACATAAGTATTAGTGAAATGTTTTTAACTTTTAGATTATGTGTTGTATAGAAAATATATTTCCATAAATTAAGAAATAATTCTTGCATAAAATTTTACATCTACTACAGCTGTATTATTTAGCTAAACAGAATTTCTGTGCTGTAGTTTTCTTGCACTTCAGTTTTTAAAGCCAACAAAAAACTATCCTTCACTCAGAGTGAGGTGAAGCCATGAATAAGAGGTGGAGGGACATCCTAGAGTATTGTAGCTAATCCAGTTTAGTCACCTTCCTGTTTGTTTGGAAAACTGTTCATCTGGGAAAGCTTAGCTTAAATCCTACTTAATTCACATTTATGGCTGATAAAATTTATGTTCTTGACCAATATATCGTTCTGTGCAAAGGCAGACTGCATTTTTTTGTCTTGATTGCCGGTCTTACCGGCTTTTATGAGGTAATAAAAATTACAGAAGCTTAAAGAAAAGCACTCTTTTCAGTGGAATGTGTACTCTGATTTTTCAGATTGTTTATTTGGGAAAATGTCAATAGATATTTATTAAATATTTGATTAAACAAACTGGTAGACAGATGAAGATCATTCCCTTGGCTGTCTTTAAAAGGCATAACTTGCTAGGCATTTTCCTTTCTGCCTACTGTGGATGTCCATTTGTGATAGGTACTACATGGAGGTGTTCATTTTATCTTGTAACTATTTTATGAAGTAGATATTATAATCTGATTTATAGATGAGAAAGATTTTTAGAAACGTTTAATTTATATAACTTTGTAAAAGTAACTTTTATTCATCTGATGTAATTGTCGCCTTGGAGACTTACTGCCTCCGTCTGTTAACCTAGGCCTACTCCTGGAAGCACTAGGCTCCATACAATCTAATCTAGATCTAGAATGTTTTCAGCCTCTGAGACTCACTGAATAAGCTCTACATGCTATTTGTCTTTTGGGGAGTTGAGGTCTTGGATTTGAACTTGGGCTTCATGCATGCTATGCAAGTGCTCTACCACTGAATTATATCCTCGGCCCTTTTTTACTTATTTTGAAGCAAAATCTTACTAAGCTGACTCTTCAACCAAGGCTGACTTGAAGTATAATTTGTATATAATAAAATGCACCCCTATAAAGTATACAATTTAGTGAGTTTTGCCATTTATCCCCATAACAGTCAAAATCTAGAATATTTTTATTGCTTCAGAAAGTTCCTTGTGTTTTTTTGTACCACCCTCCTTGATCTAGCTGTCTCTGCTTCGTGAATGCTGGGATTAAAGGCCTACCTACCTGGCTTACCCCTCCCTTTTCTAACCCAATTCCTTTCCAAAAACCTTTTCTAGTTACTTATGGACAGCTCGAAAAGTGGTATTATTCACTAGTCAAATTCTTCTATCAAATGTGTTAATATCTGGCCATTATCTGAACTTTTGTCTCTATTTCCACATAAAGCTTGTTATACTTTGTTAATATGTTTGATAACATCTTGTAGTTAGAGATGATGTGCTCTTTTTCTTTCTCAGTATTCCTCTTGGTGTTTCATTTAAAATTTTTATTACATTTTAATTTATTTAGAGTGTATGTGTTGGCACATATGTGCCACGATAAACATATAAAGGTCAGGGGGCAACTTCGGCTCTCTCCTCCTATCATATGGATTCCAGGGACCAAGCTGGGAAGCCAGTGCCCTTGGTAGGCAATGGATACATATACTGGCACAACTTCAGGTTTAACTCTTCCTTTTCTCCTAAAATATTTAGCATGCTGTTGATTCTACTTCAGATATTGTTCTTCCTTTACAGAAATTCTATTTGGGTCTCTTTTTATAAATAACTTCCATTTTCCTTGGCATGTTCATCTTTTCCTCTGTTCTCTTGAATATATGGAGTACATTTATAATAGCTGTCTTAATGTCTGTATCTGACAATTCCATCAGGTGTTGCTTCTCTTTTTACAGGTTGATTTTTATCCTTGCTAAGGGTCATATTTTTTCTGTCTTGTCACATGTTTGATAATTTTGTGTTAAGTAGTGTATTTTTCCAAATTAGTTATGAATATATTTATCTTGTATGCTTAGTTTCAGTGAAGCATTTAGTAATATACTGCATTTTTAAAGAGCAGATACTATTCATAGTAAATATGAATGAAAATGTCTCACTGTATTTTACCTGCTAAAGTCAAGTGTACAGTAGAGTAAGCACAGCGGTGCACAATGCCTTTTATTTTTGCATAACCCAGCCCTTGCCAACTACTGTTTTACTTTTGAGTCTGACATGGTCCTTATGTGGTGGAAGGGCAAAGCATCTATCCAGCTTTTTAAAATAAGGTCCCAAATCCATTTCAAGAGGGTACTGACATAAAAAATAATGACCTCTTAAGGCTATTGCATTGTATCCATTGTTGCATATTGAATACAGTAAAGTTAAAAGTTTTGAGGACAGAAACTTTTTGAATACTAATTATGGAATCTAAGAAAGAAGAGAGTGAAAAAATTGACAAAGTAAACATAGAATGAGGGTTATGGTATAAGACTACCACAATGTGCACTAACATACAGACTGTAGAAGTTTCAGAAGAGAGAGAAAGGGGCAGAGATTGTATGGAAGAAAGATAGCTCCAAATCTCCCAAATTTGTTGAAATATGAATAGAACATCCAGGAAACACAAAGAACTCCATGTAGGATGAACTCAGAGGTCAGCCACCCACTATGCAAAGTAGAGATGCCCTATGGCCTAACAACTCTGTACTTCAATACACTCCCCAAAGAACTGAAATGAAACATGGTTGCAAAGATAATCTGTACACCCATGTTGACAGCAGCACTGTTCATGGACATGACCCATATGTCCTATGATGGATGAATGGATTCACGTGGCAAACACATACAGTAGGGTATCCTTTACTCTTGCTTAAAAGGAGAAAAGTCTGGGGCTGGAGAGATGGCTCAGCAGTTAAGAGCACTGGATGCTCTTCCAGAGGTCCTGGGCTCAATTCCCAGTATCCATATGGCAGCTCACAACTGTCTGTAACTCCAGTTCCAGGGTACAGAACACAGTCACACAGACACACATGGCAGGCAAAACACCAATGCACATGAAATCAAAATGAAAAAAAAAAAAGAAAATTCTAACATATGCTGTAAAACAGATCAATTTTAAGGGAATTATACTAAATGAAATAAGTTGTACACAGAAAACAAACACTGTATGACTTAAAATAGTCACAATGTAATAGACTGAGCCGGCTGTGGTGGCGGACACCTTTGATCCTAACATCATAGTGCTCAAACTTTTTGGCTTCTCTTTCTCTCCCATCTGTCCACCACATATTTGCACATTGTAGTGGCTCCCACTGGGCAGGCCACCAGCAGGCAGTCCTCTGGGTGTCCTCCACTTACCCACACTCCCCACCCACTCCATGTGGTGTGGCAGCAGGCAGGCCTCTGGATGCCCTTCTCCACATGATCCTAACATTCAGGTGGCAGAGGTGGATCTCTGTAAGTTCAAGGCCAGCCTGGTCTACAAAGTGAGTCCAGGACAGCCAGAGCTCTGTTATACAGAGAAGCCCTGTCTCAACCCACCCCCTCCAAAAAAAAAAGACATGTTCATGAAATAGTTAGAAAATCACAATTAAAGAGACAGGAGAATAGTGGTTGCCAGGGAAGTTTCTAAGGATTTATCTTAATGGGCACAAAATTTCAAAATGAAAAACAGTGGAGAAAGGTGCATACCATTTGAAATGTATTTAATACCCCTGAACTGTATATCTAAAAATTGGCTAAGACAGCAAATTTCAAGTTATACATATTTCAAACTCTTTAATTGACAGGCAAAGAGAATAAGAGCTGTGTGGCTGTTGAAAGTCACACAGCTAGTCTGGCTGCAGTAAATTCTGCACTCGAGTTCCTCGAATCCCAAGGCCTTTGTAACTTACCACCAGTGCTGATCTACCAGCAACACAGGAAGGAATAAACAAATATACTCAAACAATGTTTTCATATCACAACATAGTGTATAATCTACTTTATCCTAGAATGTTTTAAAAGAATACTAAGTCATTGGACTATTTTTTTTTGGGGGGGTGCTTTTTCTTTACCACACGTTGATTAACATTTATCAAGTTTTAAGGAAAAGGTCTATGTAGGCTCATGGCTCTTATACCCCAAGAAAATTTCTCATACAATTTTGTCATACTTGAAATATTTTATGTTTACTGATTTGAAGGTATGCTAGAAATAGTTAACTAATTCTTGGTATATAGATGAATTTGTATTAAATGTACTTTACATGCCACTAGTAAAATATAAATGCTAATAAGTAAATTTACAATTTTACAGTCATTAAAGTTTAACACTACTATAGAATAAAATGTTAACTATATTTTATTAACTATATAAACCACTGTACAGTTTATTGATCTACCATAAAATGAGTTTGACAAAAGTTTACTTGTACACAAATCATCATGCATGAGAAGACACATGTCTGTATTACTGTTAGCTCAAATTCAGAAATTCAACGCATGCTCAGTAACTTTGTGATAGTCCAGTGAAATGCTTATAGGGATGATACTCAATGACCCCAAGCAGAGGCCTGCCTGCCACCACATGTGGAGAAGGGCATCCAGAGGCCTGCCTGCTGCCACACCACATGGAGTGGGTGGGGAGTGTGGGTAAGTGGAGGACACCCAGAGGACTGCCTGCTGGTGGCCTGCCCAGTGGGAGCCACTACAATGTGCAAATATGTGGTGGACAGATGGGAGAGAAAGAGAAGCCAAAAAGTTTGAGCACTATGAAGAAAGGAAGAACTGGAGACATGAGGGTAGAGAGGAATAGGCTGTGGTTGAGTAGCCTGCCTTGCTACCGGAGACCATGGTAGAATTCCAGTCCATGCTGCAGCCATGGGCCAAGTGTTGGTCTGTGGTCATGAAGCAGCAGGAGTGTCAATGTCTGTGGTTCATATTACCACTAAAGACCATGAGGATGTCCCTGGTCTGGGCTGCCACCTGGGACCATGCTGACATCCCAGAGCTGTGCAGAGCTGGCCCTGCGCCTTCCTTCATTGGCTGCTGGCATTCGGAGAACTGGCTCCACCTCGGTTGGACAGCACAGTAGAACTAGCCCTGATGGCAAAGACACAGGTGAGCCAACTCAGAGGGTGTGAGAGCAGGAAGGCTGGCCCAGCCCCTTGCCAGCTGTAGCATCTTGAGTGGGTAGCACAGTAGAGTGGCTCTGGTGGTGTGGGTGTGGGTGAGCCATCCCTGAGGGAATGAGGGCAGGAGTGTTGACCCTGGCTGGCTGCAGCATTGGGCAGTGCTGGACAGCTTGCTCCGGTGGTGTGGATGCAGGAGAGCTGGCAGACTGACCAGTTCAGCTACCACCCAGGCCCAGATCCAGGGATTTGAGTTGGCCAACTCCAGCATCTACCTGAACTATAAACTCCTGGAGCATGTGAAGGTGCTGGTCCTACAGATCCAAAGCTGCAGGATCTCTATGACACAGAGCAACAACAGGATATCCAAGAGGAGGCCCAGTGAGGATCTAGTGTTGATGGTGCAGCAGAAGCCAGAGGCCTTGAACCACACCAATGACTAACTGTATTGAAGGTCTGCAAGCAAAGATATATGGACAAAAGGGTACACCATGGGACATACTGTGACACACTACAACATCCACGAACAAGATTTTTTTTATGTTTTCTTTGTTGTTTTTTATTTTCTTTTGGGCAGCAGGTTGCAAGGGTGGAAGGTAGATATGAAGGACTGGGAGATGAGTGGGATTGGGGTGCATGATGTGAAACTCACAATCAGAAAGTTTTAAAAGAATTGATACTTAGTATAATATTTACAAAACAAATTATTATATAGCTTCAAATGGCTTAAATTTCTAGCTTTATGTTTTAAATTTGTTTTCTAAGAACAAAGCAAATACAAATAACACACCAAACCAAACATCCTCTCAGGTTAGGTGTCACACATTTCAAATCCAATTTTTTTTTACAAGCTAATTTTTTAAAAAAAAATTTATTTTCATAAATTACCCACAATGAATTTCCTCTGAATCCTTATTTTTCCCCTTCAGATTTTGGTGTCTAAAACAGATATTTCTGTAATAGAGTTTGGAAATTGATCATAATTTCCATATAAATTACTGTATGATTTTCTTTTCTTCTTTAGCCTTTTAGAAACAGCATACATCTCACAGACCTTCTGGATTCCAGTTTTAATTTCTTCTAATGTTTCTAAACATTCACAATTTTAGGAATCACATTAAATGAGATCTAATAATACCCAAGAACATCAAAATCCATGTGCTGACCTCCCTTTTGTAAACTAGCATAGTACTTTCATGAAACATCCATAAATCCTTCCCTGTAAATTATCCCCAGATTACTCTAACTCTATCTGTTACAATATAAATGTTGTGTCGGTAACTATTATACTGTATTGTTTAGGGAATTACCACGAGGAAATAAAGTTTACAAAGTTTTTCTTGCAATCATCTTTGAGTTGATAGTGGTCTATGCCACCAATATGGATCTTGCTGAGCTGGAGGGCCAACCACATTAAGTGGTTGAATTCAGACTTTAGAGGAAAATATATTTTCTATCTTAACCACTACATGATTTTGCTCTGTAGCCCAGGCTAGCCTTGGACTTGCAATGCTTCTGCCTTAGCCTCTCAAGTAACCTACAATGCACTACCACTGCTGGCTCACTAATGTACTTTTTTCTGTTTGTTTGTTTTTTTGAGACAGGGTCTCTCTGTATCTCTGGCTGTTCTGGACTCACTTTGTAGACCAGGCTGGCCTTGAACTCACAGATCCCCCTGCCTCTGGTTCCTGAGTGCTGGGATTAAAGGTGTGTGCTACCACGCCTGACTCACTAATGTACTTTTATGTTAGGATATTTTCATATCCTTAAAACTTCATATGCTGTAAATTACTTACTTTATCAGGGCAGTTATTAATAACAATCATCATTCTCTCAAAGTTTTAGTAGCTCTGTTTAAACTAACTAGGTAAAGCAAATGTAGTTAGTATGAATCTTTTTTAGATCGGGAACAAAATCAGCATTATACAAACTTAGCTTCGAAAACAAAGAGCACTATTTAGAAATAAATAAGCACTTGGCATGCAACTACTCACAGCATTAAGTCTGTTGTAGAAAAATGTCTAATTAAATGATTTAACCAGTATTTACATTATATTTAATTAATCGGCGGTGTTAATCCTTAACCCACCATTATAAATGAATACAGCCGGGCAGTGGTGGCGCACGCCTTTAATCCCAGCACTTGGGAGGCAGAGGCAGGCGGATCTTTGCGAGTTCGAGGCCAGCCTGGTCTACACAAAGTGAGTCCAGGACAGCCAGGGCTACACAGAGAAACCCTGTCTCGAAAAACCAAAAATAAACAAACAAACAAACAAACAAACAAATAAATAAATAAATAAATAAATAAATAAATAAATAAATAAATGCACATAGACACGGATGGATTTAACAAGCCTTGGCATGAATTGTGCAATCCTAGCCCATCTAAGCTAGCTCATAATTCTATTACCCAAATATGACGCCATATATACATATGTCCCTTTGGACTGTTATTCTCCATGCTATGTCAATGTACCAGGCCATGTGGAATGATCTTCTTTAATCTACCCATGGTGTGTGTCCTCCTTGTCTGCTCCTGGCTTCCCTTCAGAGACTTCTTCCTCCCAAGATGCTCTCTGTCTCTGAAGCCTGAGCACCTTAGTCCTGTCTACCTCTGTCTTTGCCTAATCTCCAGCCCTCAGCATTTATTTAACCAATCAGAGACAATATAAGTAACAGACAGCAAGCAGGACCAATAAACATTTAGAATGCTTAACACCACTCCATCAGTCTGTTTAAAAAAACAGTTATTTCAGAAAACAAGTATTTCTTTTTATTTTTAATTATTTATTGTTTGTGTGCTTGTTTTTTTTGAGACAGAGTTTCTCTGTGTAGACCTGACTGGCCTGGAATTCACTCTGCACACAAAACTGGTCTCAAACTCAAGAGATCTACCTGCTTCTGCCTCTACCACACCTAGCCAGAAAACAAGTACTTCTAAGAACTTTCACTTCAAGATGGTGGTACTTAGACACTTGCATGAATATTTAAATTTAAAATAATGAACTCAGCACTAAAATGCTAAGGTGGTCATAGACAATAGCTAAGGATTGGGTATGGCTGTGCTCCAATAAAACATTATTCACTGAAATGAGTGGCCAGCCTGCGGGCCAATTTGATGACTTCTGCCCTAGGCAAACACTTCTTTTCAATATATTACATCTTCAGTAATCATACCATCATATTTCCTTTGTATCTGATAGTTGTTACAAGAAACACTGTTATCTAAATGGTAAAAGACTCCCACTACCCACTTTCGGTTGACAGGGCCTCATAAATTCCAGTGGGTCCTCCTCCAATCTGCTAAGTAGTTGAGGAGGACTTTGAATTTCTGATGATCCTATCTCAGTCTTCCAAGTGAGGAGATTACAGGTGTCCCCAACCACACCTGGTTTAAGTGGTATGAGGGATAGAATCCAGTTCATTGTGTATGCCAAGCAAGCATAAAGTCTTTTAAGATGCCATAAAAATGTTTTTTAGGTACAAATCTCTAGTTGGACTAAAAATGTGATAATAAAATAAACATTAAAATGTTTGAAAATGTGTAAGGGTATAATTACATTTTATTAAATAATCTTACCTTAATCAAATGAAAGAATCAAAATCCTAGTACATTTCTGGCTTCAATTCAAAAAAAAATTGAAATGAATCAAAACTTCAGAGTCTTGTTAAATTCCTAGAACAAAAATGAAAAATCTTTAAGCAGGGTTCTGGTTGCAGATAAAATGTAGCAAATACAACACTCCAACTGTCCCATCAACGGAATGTAGCTCTAAGACCTGGATAAAATGCCTAGAACACATGGGAATGCTGAGAAGTAAATGGCAATAGGCAGCAGATCCTGTAAGAGGGAGGACTAGAATGCTAAGTACCATTTTAGAAAGGCCATCATTTTGCTCTCTGGTATCATTCAGCTTGAAGTGTATATAACCAAATGAAAAGTTTCATGTTCCAGCTGTGACTAGAGAGGGAATTTTTAACAATCACAAGAAAGAGTAAAGAGTAGGAATCACACACACACACACACTCTCTCTCTCTCTCTCTCTCTCTCTCCCTCTCCCTCTGTGTACATATATGTGTGTGTGTGTACATGTGCACATGTGTCTCTCCTCCATTCTAGGCCCAGTCATCTGTGGGAGCAATGACAAAGAAGATCATGAGTCTAAAAGTCAGGGTGAGGGAACCTTGCTCTCTGGTCAGAGGCACTGCAGTTCCAAGAGAATATACAAAATGCCTAGTATGTAAGTAGTCCCACCCCCAGCTGCTTCTATATCCTCCTACTGCTTAGTCCTGAAGATGAGCACAGCTCAGGGAGTGAACCTTAACAAATAAAGCTTCACCTTTCTGTTCAGAGACTGGGTGAGGAGAGCCCAGAGACCATTGAAGAGTACAAAAAAAAAGAGACCAACGCTGCAGCAAAATACCATACATATTATGGGATTACAGACTGATAATCTACTCAATGTTTCAAAATGAAGTGTTGAGCATCTTGTGTAACCTACTGAATAGTACACTGAAAATGAAAATCCAGAAAACATGGATGTTTTGCTTTATTCTGTGATAAAGTTGAAAGGAACCTAGATCTAACCATCATAAACAAAGGACTGTTTGGATTGGATGATAAATCAACACATTAACTGTACATACCGATATAAATGACCAAGAGGGTAAAACAGGAAAAAAAGAAAAAAGAAAAAAAAAACCACTTCCTTAGAGAATTCCAAATAATACACATCCATTTGCTCTGCCCATAACATGAAACTTCATGGTCACAGCCTGAGTTTGGGCTGAATTCAGTAACTCATTTCTAAAGGTTAGAATACAGAAAGACAAAAATACTTTGTTGTGGAGAAAGTGAGCCAACACTGCCTTTTGCAAGTAAATGTATTGCCTCCATGTACTCCTGGAAAAAGAGTGAAAGGACCCTTTGCCATTTTCTAAAACTCCCAGTTTAATCATGAGGAAAGTAGCAGACAAAGCACATGAGATGCATTCTATAGAACACCTGGCTAGTACTCAGAACAATCAAAGTATAAAGCAAAAACAGACAGGAAACTGTCACAGTCACGGAGAACACAGGACTAGGAGGACACTAGTGAGGAATGATTTTCAAACCCAAACTTGCTGTCAATTTGACTACTTCTGGAATTAGCTAAAGCCCAAACACTGAGCACAACTGTGAGGATTTTTCTAGATTGGATCATTTGAAGTTCAGAAGACCCACCCTACATCTGGGCCACATTTTCTAGTGGTAGCCTAAAGAAAAGACAGGGAAGAAGGAAGCTTTTACTTTTTGCCTGTTTGCCCTCACTCACATGGCAAATTAATTCCTAACTGGTATTAGAGCCTACTTCATGCTTCCAATATATACTGAAGACCAGCTGAGACAGTCAGACTCCTAGACTAAACTATTATTGGATCTTGGACTTTCTATCAAGAGACAATCACTGTTGGAATAGCAGGATCACAGCCTGTCAATCACACTACTAAACCCTGTGTGTGTGTTCATTCTATCAGTTCTGTTTCTCTAGAGAGTCATGACTAATTTAGGAAATATGAAAGCAAAAATGTTAGTTTTATGCTGCTAATAAAACTTAGCCTGGTGTAGTGGTATATATGTGTAATCCAGTTACTTGTGAGGATGAGGCAGGAAGATTACAACTTTAAGGCCTGACAAAACTATATAGTGAAATCCTACCTCAAAGATTAAAAACAATCCCACCCTTCTCCCCAATAAGCCCAAAAAAGCTCTTTTTAAAGAATACTGACTTGCTGCAAGGTGGCAGTGCACTCCTTTAATCCCAGCACTCAGGAGGCAGAGGCAGGAGGATCTCTGTGAGTTTGAGGCAAGCCTGATCTACGAAGGGAGTCCAGAACAGTCAGGGCTGTTACACAGAGAAACTCTTGAAAAACCAAAAAACAAACAAAAAATCACAACCACAAATAAAAAAAAATTGACTTATGGGTCAGGGGTAGGGCTCAGTGTGCAAAGTGCTTCTGTGTAGGCATAAGGACCAGAGTTTGGATCCTAGCATCCAAATAAAAACGCTGGTGTGACCCAAGTGCTTGGGGGAAGGGTATGCAGAAGGAAGAGGACCCTGGAGGCTTTCTGGCCAGCCAGTCTATCCAAAATGGTGAGCTCTGGGGGCAGTGAGAGATCTGTCTCAGAAAGGAAGATAGAGAGCAATAGAAAAACACGCAGTACAGACCCTTCGCCTCCACATGCAGGTGCTCTGGCAAATGCACATTCACCACCTACCCACTCCTACATATACTCCTAACTTACGGTCAGTAGAAAATGGGGGTGCAGGTGTGGTTCATTATATAGAGAACATTCTGAAAATGAAAAACAATACTTAGTTTCCCTTTTTATTATCAGGGAAAATAATAGTTTATTATCAGGTAAAGAAAGATATTTGAATAAGTAGGGTGAGGGAAAGCAAGGGCATTAAGTAGGAAAGGGATTTCACAAGATTCCTCTTGTTTATCTTTTCTCCACTCAGGAAGCAATACTACAAGATAATAGATTATTATATTACTCATATATGGTCATAAAACAGCAACACAATGGCCCCATGTCTCAAACATTTTCTTCATATCATTTAATCTTTTGATTACTGTTTATCCTTTTTATTATTTAAAAAATAGTATTCAGCCAACTACTTCTATTTAAGGCCAACAGTTCTCTACTATGCTGCTAACATCAGCAAAAACTTCACATAGCCATTCTTTACTCATCTGCACTTGCACTAACTTCAAATGAAAGACAAAAGGGTCTGTAAGGAAAGCTCTCACCCCAAGGCCTTCTATTCTAATATTACATTCAATTAGAAATGAAATGCTATGCTTCAATAATTTAGGTTTGCTCCAGAAACACATTGTGGGTGAAATGACTGGTTACTGAATCCTTTCTAACCAAAGCTATCTGTATGTGGTATTTGTAAATATTCAACAAGGTCAGTTGAGCTTCGACGTCTAACAGTTCCTATTAGAAAGCTCTGTGCTTATTGTTTCACATATTCTCACTATATGTCCGATTTACTTTTTAAAAGGCTGATATATAACCAAGTCAGACTCCCAAAAATGCAAGACACCGGCCAAGAAGCTCCTTCCAGGTTGGTACATCTTGGCTGTCTCTCTGTGGTACTGTATATGTTTATGTAGCTCCTATAGTTTAATGTTCAGAGTCACAGATTTTTCTCCCATCTTCAAAGAATCAAGAAAACCTCAATCATTATTTCTTCTTTCTTCCTTTTCTTTGTTTTGTAGGACCCATGACACCAAACTCCTCTTTGTCTTTAATGCTTACAGTAATGCCAGTATATAACAGCCATTTGAATTCTTGTTTTATTTAGTCAATTAACATTTAATAAGATAAATAAAACAAGATAAAATCCCGTGATCATGAAAATTACTGTAAAGTAAATACAGTTGGCCTTTAGAAGATATAATCAGCAATGGGAAAGAAGGTCAGCACACAGCTGTTCAGTGTGGGCTATGACCTCATCTGTGGTTGCAAAACTCAATAGAGGTCACAAAAACTTTGGCAACAGTAAAAGGTTCCTGCATGTGCAAGAACCAAAGCTTGATTCAAAAACCAAACAAGCAATGGGCCCAGAGTGTCTTCAGCAGTGCTCTCTGTGATGAATGCATCACGGACTTCACCGCAGCCACGGCTCTGAAAACGTACCTCACACTGTGCACATGCCTTCATGCCATGCAATGCCAATGCACATTGACTCAAACATCTACACTTAGATTCTAATCCACTATACTATGAATTGTAGTGCTTTAAATGTACATAAAAACCTATCTGCTCTTACAGAAACACAATGGTTTAATTATGGAAGTAAAAAAATTTTAGTATTTTCCTATCATCATTTCTCAGCATGTAAGCATCAAATTGGTATATCTTTGTGTTGTGTGGAGCTAAAATATTTTATTTAAAAAATTACTGTTTGAACATATTGTCTCGTTTCTTTTTAAAATGTGTTAAATATATGTTAGAATGGGAGCATACAAAATTTCCCACAACTTCTGAAATGGCCCTAAACATACTTCTGCTGTTTTCTACCAGGTATTTATGTGAAGTAATGTTCTCTTACTACTGACAATTATAAAGTCAAAATACCGATCAATTCTGAAAAAAAGGTAAAGAAGATGCTCTATGCCCTGCTGTGGTAGAAGTTAGGCCTTTCAGCTTAGCATCCAGTAGCACATGGGGATTTTGGACTGGTAAAAACTGGCATCCCTGAAGATTATGGAGATGGGACCACAAGCATGCACTGCTGAAGGGCTGTGACTTGGGAAAGGCCCCCCCCCCAACACTTTTGGTAACCATGGCAACAAGAATGCTGGAAGTCCCCTCCACCAAGAATCACTACATGGGATGATAATTAAATCAAAGATCCATTCGATCTTGCTCTCTCTCTCCTGTCCTCACCCGATAGGAATCCACTCTGGGGAAGAGCATAGCAAGGTTCGCCATTGGCAGGGTTTGGACAGCTGCAATCCAATGCAAAAACATGCCACAGACCTGTTAAGGGCCATTTCAGAAGTTGTTGGAAATTTTGTATACTTCCATTCTAACATATATTTAACAAATATAAAAAAGAAACTCCAGACAATATGTTCAAACAGAATTTTTTTAAATAAAATATTTTAGCCCCATATAACACAAAGATATATTAATTTGATGCTTACATGCTGAGAAATGATGACAGGAAAATACTAAAATTTTTTGATTTCCATAATTAAACATGCCATTCCACAGACTTTGGAGTATCCTGTCTTGGAGCCCCAGAGTGCAGGAAAGGTGAGCAAGACAACCAGAATAGGAAAGCTGAGGGAGACCTAGGAGGGAATTCTTGGCTGATTGAAAAGGCCACACCAGCCTTCCCAAGAGCAAGCCTGTGGGTGCAATCGCCAAGACAATTCGGAATCAGGAAGCTATTTGAATATGCTTTTGGTCCTAAAACTTCTGGGTCTGGGAGATTTCGAAGGTAATTCTTTTTTTTTTTTAATAATTTATTTTTTATTTCTTCAAGTTACATCTCAATCACAATCCCCTCCCTACTCCCCCCTCCAGTCCCACCCTTCCACCCTCCTCCCCCTCAGCCCCACCATCCTCTTCCCTTCTTTTTTTTTTTTTAGTTTAAGGTATTTATTTTTCCCCCCAACAGCTCTCCCTTTCAGTCCAAATAATGGTTCTTTTTCTTATAACTATAAATACAATACAAAACAACAGAAATAAATAGGCCACGATTATAAGAGTTATATGGCTTAGCATACATTCCCAATGTCCAGTCCATATGTATTTGGCACCTGACTTTAACATTCTACTATCTAACCATCTCCATGAGTTTAAAGTTCTATATCTAACTCAGCTTTCATACTAACTTGCCTCATAATTTTAAAAATATCTTCTTAGATCTCAAAGGTAATTCTTAGCTGATTGAAAAGGCCGCCCTCAGTTGGCAATTGGCAGTTGGAACAGACTGACTTTATAACTGGCCACAACTTTGTGGGGCAGGTAAACTGGCTTTACAAATTGGCAAAATAATGCCCAACAGACTTTAAGCTTGAAGACTTGATGGGACTGCTGTAAACCAGACCATCCTGCTTATTAGACCTACTCTAAGAATCCTTTTAAGAAAGTTAAAATAGCCGGGTGTGGTGGCGCATGCCTTTAATCCCAGCACTCGGGAGGCAGAGGAAGGCAGATCTCTGAGTTCAAGGCCAGCCTGGTCTACAAAATGACCCCAGGACAGTCAAGGATACACAGAGAAACCCTGTCTTGAAAAACCTTAAAAAAAAAAAAAAAGTTAAAATAATGTTAGTCGGATGTTTTTAGGTAGATATTGAGCATTGACAGATATTGGGTGTTTTTAGATAGATTATAGATGATTATGGTTTAGGTTATAGGATTTAGGTATTTTTATAAGTGACTGTTAAGTATTAATAAATATAAGTGTGATAAATGAAAATATTTTGTTACACCCTCCAGTGACAAATATTTAAACAAGACTTAATTCCTATAGGAAGAAATATATGCATCTCAGTATACAAATTTGCTTTAATCTTTAATGAATGGCAAAATTATATGTAAACCAAGGAACTGTTTTAAAATCAATATAAAGTTACCATTAAACATTTGTACACATACACATGCCTATATGTTTAGAGTCTCATGAAATTTTTTTGCCAAGAAGGGTGTCACAAGTGGAAAAAGTTGAAGTGGCTCTGATGGACAATAAACTGAGGTTACCAAGATAACTGCTTTACCATTTGCAACCACTAATAATGTTGAATTGCAAAAGAATCAAGAAGGGGTTTAACATTAAGAGCTTAGTATATACCAAAATTAAGAAGGAACCTTATTCCTTAAAGGCGCCATGTAACATTTATACATTTATATATTACAGAGTAGTAAACTTGCTTTATATTTAGCCACTTGCTAACAACTCTGATAAAAAAAAAAAAAAGTTCTGTGATGGTCACATTGGAAATTAATGCCTGGGTAGATTATCTAAGAAGTTCATATATCTATACCTACTCCAATCCATTACTAAAGTTTCCTACTACTGCTTGGGGATCACTGAGAAAACTCAGAATAACTACCCTTAGAAGTCTTGAAACAACTAATGAGAACCCTGTCATTTCCTCATAAGAGGTAAATGGCAGCTCACTGAGAGAACAGTGGGGAGCTAATGTGTGCTGACAACAAAAGCTTTAAGAGCAGCAAACAGATAGTAAATCCCATTATTTTAAAAGCCAAGCTAGCCAGGCTTGGTGGTGGATGCTTTAATTCCAGCACTCAGGAGGCAGAGGCAGGCGGATCTCTGTGAGTTCGAGGCCAGCCTGGTCTACAAAGCAAGTCTGGGACAGCCAGGGCTATTACATAGGGAAACCCTGTCTCAAAAAAAACAAAACAGAAAAAAGGTGTATGCCACCACATAGGCTGGTCTGCTACTCTTAACCCTTTTATTTCACACTCCCATGTTTCTCCTTCAGTAAGGACAAAAAAAAAAAAATCCAAACCAAAACAAACTTCATGTTTAAAAGAACAAAATGCCAGGACAAGCTGGAATTGAAGAACTCTGGAAGCTGAGACAACCTAGGCCACAGTGAGATCCAGACCAAAGGGTAGAGAGTACGGGAAGGACAGAGTGGGGAGAACCGATGAGAAGGGAAACCATGCCATAAATCAATCATAAGTTAGTATTTTAGTCACAATATCTGTCTACATCATGCATCAAATAGGAGGGCAGCACAGGGAGGTTACACCAAACTGTAAGCATTTTGTTCCTTGCCACAGAACCAAGAAATATATTATTAAAGAATCTTGTTACAGATTAGAATTGATTTACGTTCAAAGTTAGAGCTTTTGTTTCTAAGTCTGGAACCACCTCTTTGCAGCTTTGTATTTACACACTTGCTCTAAAATATTAACAACAAGCTCACAAACGGTCTGTTTAATAACAGTAATTAGAATTTATCTAGTTAACACAGCAGCAAAGCCTGCCACAACACAGATGGCAGAAGACCTTCTCCTTTCCTCATCACTGTCAAAGAACTATTTCATGATTAAGAAATCTGCACATGGTATTTACAAAATACAAACTAGCAACAGAATTATTTTATTAGGAAAGTCTGTACAGTAAAATTCTTAGTTATTTAACATAAAGATTTTTCTTGTGATTCTGGTCAAACTACCCAAATACGAGATTAAAGAATCAGAATGGAAAGAATCTGCACGTTGATCTGACTCAGGTCTTTAAAGCACACCAATTCCATGAAAAGCCACAAGTTCTCAGACTCCACAGCAAACTGGAACCATCTCAGCAACATTTGAAAATCTCCATGTGCAAATTACACCTCAAACCCAGGTCTGGGTATGAAACAAGGGTGAATATTCTTAAAGTTCCTAAGCAGTTACATATGGCTCATTCCTAGGGATTTATAATATCAGGAGGCTTGGCATCTGGTACTGGCTCTGTCACTAAGCAAGCTTGGGTACATCTCTGTGTGCCTATTTCCTCATCTGGAAAGTTATTTCTAATATTTAACATGCTGTGAGTCTAGGATGGTATTCTTTAGTTCTACAAAGATTGAACTGACTTCAATATGTAAATTATGCCAACAGGGTAGGAAACAGTAACAAGAAACAGCTGGAATCCATGGTCTGTTAAGAACTTTTACAAGGAAAGATTATTTTATAGTATATATCAAGTTCAGCTATTCTTCAACTGTAGAGATTTTTATATATCCACCTACTTCCAAGTCATAAAATAGTATCTATGTTGGAAATGTCTGAAAACTTGAATTATCTTAAAATATAACAATCTTTCGAATTTCTATAAAAGCATCTACATATTTTCTGGTTTTAATAGCTTTCCAACTCTTGTTGAGCTCCTACAGATATAATTTTAACTTCTTTTCTTGGTGGTAGTGGTCTGATTGTTTTCACACAGGGTCTTGCTATGTATCCCAGGCTAGCCTCCAACTTGGCCTCCTCTTGACTTATCCTCCACAATGTTATTATTACAGCCACATGCCACTGTATAACTTGACTTTAACACTTTATTAACATTTACTCATTTCATAAATCACTAGAAAATACGGGAATATGAGTACAAAGCATATTATCTAATAGTCCTAAACCAAATTCTTATCCTCACCCAGTTCTTTTACAAATGAATGTTACCAGTTATGAAAATGCTAGAAAAAAAAGGTAACTCATCAACCAGATGAGCATCTTATAGTACCAGTATCTAAAGACTGGGTGGCAAACATCAAAGACAACCCTTATGATCTACCCGGTAGTCACACATTTATATAATCTCTTCTTCTAAGATGGACCTAGTAACCTGTTGACAAAAAAAAAATCAAATATGGCACAAATGATAGGATGCCACTATGTGACAAGGTTATTAAAGACTTATGTTCCTGGTCCCATGCTCTATGTTGGGACTCTTTCTTGCCTTCTTGTTTGCTTTGACAAAGTCAGCTCCCAAGTTGTGAGATGCTTAACAGGTACATATGGCAAGAGAGAGACAGAGGGAGAGAGAAAGAGAGAGAGAGAGAGAGAGAGAGAGAAGGCCTCTGGCAGCAGACAGTCTGAGAAAAACATGAATCCTGCCAACCACCATATGAACAAGCTAGGAAGTGGATCCTTCTACAGCAAAACTGTCAATTCTCATCATCATCATTATTATTATTATTATTATTACTACTACTACTACTACTACTACTACTACTACTACTACTACTACTACTACTAC
>CAJQZJ010031900.1:1488823-1547457 GCA_907164525.1 Lophiomys imhausi | reverse complement strand
ACTACTACTACTACTACTACTACTACTACTACTACTACTACTACTACATTGCTGGAAATCACCCCAGGGCCCTCATCCTACTAGGTAGGTGCTCTACCACCTAGCTACATCCTCAGCCTTTCCCACTTCCTCTTGAAACCACACTCATTAGGCTTTTCCCAAACTTGTCTAATGTTTTCCACATTATTAATTAAAATGCCCTGGAGTTCAGTTCTTGGACCTCTCCTCTCTCACCTAGGCTTATTCCCCAAGTGGTCTCCTCAAGACTTTAGATACACACCGTCTACAAACTGACATACCTCAACTTATCATTTGGTCTTCTCTCTGCAACTGTTCTCTAACATACACAACTATCTACTGGGCATATTTGACTTGCACATTTAATATAAACTGAAGTTAAAAATTAAACCCTTAACTAACTTTAGCAAAATCCCATTATACACAGCCTCCTCTACCACCAGTCTTCCCCTTTTAGTAGATGGCAACACTAAGTTTTCAGATGCACAGGTGAAAAACCTCAGCTCTGTTTCTTGCATCTTCTCTCTACCCTACCTCTCATCCTTTAGTTGTTGGTTTTACTTAAAAATAAAGTCCAGTCTCTTACAAAGATCCCACTCTATGAGGCTGCACGGGTCACCCCAACAGTCCCCTAAAGTGCCTTTTCTACCTTAAACCCTCCAGTCTCTGTCACCATTAAGAGTAAGTAGGCCATGTGGTCGCTCTATCCAAAACTCTCCAATTGCATCATTCTCAGGTCAAAAAGGCAAAGTCCCAACAAAGTTACAGTTCCCTCACTTCTCTGACTACATAGCTCTCCTCTAGCCTGATTTTAATCCACTACACTGGCTTTTTTCCTTCCTCAGTCCAGGCATACTTTCTACAGACATTATTGCTATACCTGGCATTCACAATGTTCTTCCATGAGTTACCCACATAGATTATTATTCCTTTGGGTCTTTACTAGATGGCCACTTTCTCAAGCCTGCCCACCTCCAATCCCCATGTCTCTCAACCCTCTCCCCATTTCCTTTCTCTCTTTTTTCTCTGTAGTATTTTTTGCTGATATATTGTACTTTCTCTTTTATTTTTTAACTCCATCCTTTAGAATGTAAGCATCATAAGAGGCATTCATTTAAGAGTGACTCTAGCAACCAACAGGATTCTCATTTATCTATGCCAACATGGTGGAATAATACGAATAATTTCAAAAGTACTAAAATATTACATTCATATTTCAATCACTGATTTACACTCTGACAAGTTTAACTCCCTTATTATACTCAAACTAGCATTATATTAAGTTAGTTTCCATTATTCTGAATACATATATACTAATTAGGAGAGGAATCAGTTAAGAAACAGACAATAAGCAGCCACATTGTTTTAAAAAGTAATTTCCCAGGGCAAGGGAGATGACTCAAAAGTAAGAGGATATGAGACCTGAGTCTAGATCCTTAGCACTCAAATAGCTGTGCATGCCCGTAAAGCAAGCAATGGAAAACAGAGACATCCCAAAAGCTCTCTGGTGAGTCACACTACCCCAAACTGTGAGCTTCTGGCTCAGAGACAGGTAGAGAGCCATACAGGAAGACACCTTATGTGCTGCTCTGGCCTTGGTATGCGTGCATACAGGAACACATACTCACATACTCACAGGCATGTACCACACACATATACATACAAAACAACAGTAATAACTTTCTATTGGTAATCCAAGGTGGAAACTTCACGTGCAATATCACAGAATTCAACAGTTAAAGATATTAAAGATTAGGAATCAAAAGGTAAACATTTTCAAATAACTTAAAAAAAACTTTAGAAGAATTTAATTCTTTCATATTGAGTTATATCTTCTGCCAACGATACTAATGGATTTACATCCATTTTCCAACCTAGACATTATTTTCATCTTTCCTAAACTATCAGCAATAAAAAGAATATAGTATTTAGATAAGAAGCTAAATCCACAGTTGAAAGCAAGACTTGA
This sequence comes from Lophiomys imhausi, assembly GCA_907164525.1. Classification (NCBI taxonomy): domain Eukaryota; kingdom Metazoa; phylum Chordata; class Mammalia; order Rodentia; family Muridae; genus Lophiomys; species Lophiomys imhausi. The sequence goes on along the minus strand of CAJQZJ010031900.1, from coordinate 1,545,470 downwards.
CTAAGCTGAGCTAATTTTATAAACGGTTTTTACACTTGTGTTGTACAGTCACACATTTCCAAAAGTACTTTCACACCTTTATTGTGATCTTCATACTGACATGTAGGGCATACAGTACCACATCTCCTCATACCTCCCAAATATACATGATATTTTTCAGACGGAAAAATATATCTTATAATTTGCTTTAAGGTTACAAGGTTATATACAGTCAAGCTGAACTGACTGGGTTTTTGTTTGTTTTAAGTCCATTGTTCTCTACCACAACATATTCCATTACTCAGAGACTAAAGGCACCACCACACAGGTCCACAAAGACTTACTAGATTATCTTAGCAGCTTCCGGAGTGGAACGGAGATTTTCATATGCCTATTTACTATAAAAATGCATTGTAGACGGTGAATATGTGTTAATATCCTTATTTTTAAAAATTAAAAAAATAATTAATTAAAAAATTTTAAGGTTCAGGAAGTCAGCATTAGAAACAGAGTATTTAAACCAGTATAAATACAAGATTACTTTTACACACAGGATCAGTGTTTAATGGTTGTTTTCACACATAGACCCAGCGTTTTAGAACCTTTGGACTATCAAACAGAGACTAAATACCAGAACAAGCGCTCGAAGAAGGTATTTAACAGAAGTCATTCAGATCAAATAATTTTATTACGGTTAGAGCCTCTATCTTTACCTGAATATATCAGCAATCCTGATTGAAAATAAGAATAATAAATTATTTTTGCCCTTGTCCCCAAAGACTTTAGCTCAGGTTCAGATAAACAAACGGCTCTAGGACTCATTTTTCTGGACTTATTCCTGTTCCCTTTATTATTCTGAGGGAGGGATTCCTTGACCACTCTAATTTCATGAACCCCATAGTAAATCAAAAGCAGGTCAAGAGCCAAACAACCCAAAAAGCACATACCACGTAAGATTGAAAGCTTGGTTCTTCCCATCACTAGCGCTCAGTGCACCTTACACCTTGCTAAAACCCATCTTAGCAGAAATCAGTATTTTTGAACCCAGTCAGTTTCCACCTAATCTTAGCCCAGAAGCTACTAACTTGGGATGTTCAAACTGCAACGTGGCTGCAAATCTGCTGAACAATAAGCTCCATGGAATTCCTGGAATACAGCACAGGTATCAAGAGCCATTCAGTTCTCGAACCAGGCAAGACTGAAGTGAAAGTAGGTAAAACTAAAAGTTTCTGAACACAAGGCTTTAACTTTGTGCAGAGCAGTGCTTCTCACGCTTTTCTGTCTTCCATTTCTCTGCCAATACTAATAGACTGACATGCAATATAAGATTTTATTATAGCTCCTTCAAGAAACCATAGTTCAGCTGGGTATGGTGGCATATGCCTATAATCTCAGTACTTGGGAAGCTGAGGCAAGAGGAAGGCATGTTCAAGATATACTTGGGATAGATATATAATGAAACTCCAGGCAATCCTGGGCTACCCTGTGAGTCTTTGTAGAAAGAAAGGAAGAAAGTGAGAGACAGAAAAGAACATATTAGTAAACTTGAAAACGTGGAATGAAACTTCCAAAAGGAAAAAATAAAAGCTAAAAGAAACAAAAAAGAGGGTGACAGTCCTCCACAAATGAACAGACTCAATGACCTGTGGGACAGCATTAACATTTTAACATATGTACAATGGACAACAAAAATGGGGCAATATTAGAAAAAATGGTGGAGAAAATCTCTATTTTTGAAACTACACACTCGTCTCTTAGCAACTTGATTTCTGATTAATTTAGAAAACATTTGTGATAAACTACGCTATTACCTAACAACATGACATGTTTGAATGACTATTAGTTTGCATTTCTTAATTATCCTAAAGTTTATTGACAGTTGCTATCAAAAGGCCAAAAACTTAACATTGCGTTTTTTTTAAGCATTACATAGGTACAATACCTTAAAAAGAGTTAACCATAATTTTGTATCAATATACAAAGATCAATGCCGATGTAGCCAAATATAATCTTAATAAAATACAAAGATCAGTATCAATGTAGGCAATTATAATCTTAATTTTGTATCAATATACAAAGATATAAGAGCATAGTCAATAGTCTGTCCCTTTTCTTTATCATTCCTATATTCTGTGTATATCCCCTTTTTTTTCAAGTCTTTCCCTCTCTACATAGGAGAGAAAGAAGGATAGAGAAAAGAAAAAGAGAGATTCCTGGGTCTAACCTCCAAAACCTTGTTTAACAAGACCATTTAATAATTTGTAACCAATCCCCCTAAATAACAACAAACATCTATAACCCATCAAATGACCAAAGTTGGGGAGGAAAGAAAAAAAAAAAATCATCCACTCCACCTTCTGGGAATGGGATGTTAATCTCTTAAAGTTACTTCTTGTTGATTTGGGATGTAGGAAACCTATTTGGGGGCTCAAATAAAAATGGAAAAATGGTTAAGCAAGTTAATAGTAACATTTGATATTCAGTCCTTTTGTGCTCAGCCATTTAAATGTCCTATGAAGTTTGTAGTCAGAGACTGAACTTTAGGGCTTTACTGAAGTCCTGGAAGAGATAGATAGGTGGTCTTCAAAAACCTCAAGAGATCTGTAGAATATGGCATTCAAAGATGTTTTCTTAAGATTTTTTTTGATATTGAGACATGTCAGCTCCTGACAGAACCCCCATTCTACTCCAACAAGATGATGAGCATTGAAGAATCTCCATTTGGAGATGGTTGCATTAGTGGCAAGCTTGTCACTTGGCAAGAAATATCCCTTGCTTCAATGCTGTCTGAAAATGACAAAACTTGGAAGCAGGTAAAGTCAACAGCCTAGCTCTGCCAAGACAGGGTAGGCAAGTTCTTCATAATTTCTGCTTTACAATTAATATCTGTCAGAGATACAAGGTCAAAAGGCTGAAGATAGATGTTCCAATGTTATAGAGAGAAATTGGGGACTGTCCAGGAAGTCAGTTGTCTGTCACTTTTTCTCTTTTGGAAGCTTCTGGCTCTCCACTCCCTGTATAATCAGATGTGTTTATCCTTCTCAGGTCTCTGATGTGGTTGAAGACTAGATAGTTACAGTCTCACAGTTAAGTTTTAAGTTGTTTAGGGATTAAAAGGATGTTAAGTTTTAAGTTGTTTAGGGATTAAAAGGATGTTCTAGGTCTAAGAAGATGTTTTTAAGTTGGTAATACAAGTTAGGATAGAAACTAAGTTAGGTATAGAACTTTAAACTTGTTGAGATAGATAGATAATAGAATATTAATATCAGTTGCCAAATATATATGGACTGGATATTGGGAATGTATGTTATACCTTAGAATTTTCATAACTGTGGCCTAATTATTCTTATTGTTTTGTATTGTATTTATTGTTATAAGAAAAAAGAGCCTTTTATTGGACTAAAAGTGGGTGGCTGTTGGGGGGGAGAAGATACACCTTAAACTAAAAAAAAAAAAAAAAAAAGCAGATAGGAGGGTGAGAGGGAAGAAGGTAGGAGGATGGGACCAGGAGGGGGAAAATGGAGGAGACTATGATTGAGATGTAACTTGAAGAAATAAATATGTAAAAAAAAAACAACAACAACAACAACAAAAAAACCAAACCCTACATACTCACTGTTCTAAAGTTTAAGGAAGGCCTAGGAGAATAAATATGGATGTACATTCATACAAAAGGCCTATCACAAACTGCTAAAAAAAATATGGCCAAATCATTTGTGCATTCCAGGGCTGAAAAGGTGCATTATGAATAGTAAAACCAAGAGAATTATCATAGAGTTCTCCTTGGAGAGAGGGAAAGTAAGATTACTTCATGAAAGTAATTTTGTGTTTACTTAATTTCTAAATTTCAATGTTTCTTTCACAAAATGGGGATACTAAAGTCTCTTACCAGGTTGAAAGGAGAATTAAGTTATATAAAAGTTAACTCCTTTGTATGCTTGTAAATGGTAGCAAAGCCAATACCCGTTCCTCTCTCTCATCAATTCCTATGTAGCTAATATAGACCCTCCTATGTAAAATAAAAGCATGCACTGAAGACTGGTCTTTTCACTGAGAAATTTATTTTGACAGGTAACACTGACTAGTATGAACAAAACGGTCAATACTGTCAATTTAAGAAGTACACGTGCCTTGAATCCCTAATAGCAATAAGATAGTAAAGCTGTCCCTGATATTCTACAATTAATATATTCAGAATCAACATGAACATTAACTTAAGACATGAATAAATCACTTTTTAAGGTCAAATGTCTTCATGTTATCTTATTTTCATCCATCTCCAAACACAAAGTTTTACACTTCAGAGTTTCAGAAGCAAAATATATTATCTTCTTTAGTACTAACAACCAAACTTGCTATTTTTCAGTGTGAAACCTCAAAACAACAAAGCTCTGAGAAAGGAAAAGAACACAGCACATGACAGGCAACAGTCAATTACTGAAATAAGGGTGGCCATCACACCCTGTGAGCAACATAAAGCAACTACAGCTAACAATCCAACCCACTGGTGACTTTTAAAAACATTGGGGCAATAAAGTAAAAAAATTCTAAGGAATACTTAGTGTACACACTAATTAAAATCAAGTATTCAAGCAGCTGACCTTGATACATGATGCAACTGATAGATGATACAACTATCTTTATTAATTTCAAAACAGCAGTTCACATTCTGCTTTTTATTAGTAGTATATCTTAGACATTCAGAAACTAAGAATGATTATTTCTTAGGAATAGTATCTCCCAGGTTATTAAGGTTTCTTTCTTAAAACTGCTCATTCATTAGTTAGTGTAAAAAACAATTTTAAATGCATACTCCACATTTTTTCAAAAATTTCACATCATCTTATTTAATTCTAATAAAAACACTTGGTAAGAGCTAGCATTCTCCAGCTTGTAGGGGATGGGAGGAGGAGCAGGTCTGGGAGATGAAATGGTTTGCCTATGATCACACATTACTGGAAGGCAGTGGAGCTAGAATTAGAATCTCAATCATAACATAGCTTGCTTTTTATTTGGCACAGTGCTGGCAACTTTTGACCAAGTGGGAAAAAGAGAAATCAAATCACTAAAGCTTCCATGTAACTGGTAGCTAAGTCAATTATCTGGAGGTGAAAGGTTAAGGATTGTTGGCTACAAGGAGCTACGTGTTCAGATTTGCAATATATCTCATACCTTCTCACTACCTTAGCATTCTCTTTTCAGAAAGGAATGCTTGGAAGTGTTGTTACATGATAGAGAGCCATGAATATGGCAATTAAAGCAACAAAATAGAAGCAAGCATATTTAGGCTCATTATAGAAACATGAAAATACAATCAAGGCAGAAACTGTAATAGATATGATTGTCACCTTCAAATATCGCTCTACAACTGAGTAACAGCAACTTGGAGAACTGACATGGGCTCAGGGTTGGGCCTACCTCACTGCCATAAATTGATTCTGAGATAAAAGGGAATAGGTCAGTTGTATACAAGATTTTCTGGTGGTTTCTGGTTATGTCTGTCCTTTCTTTTAGGACGAAATCATCCTGTTTCATCCTTTAGAACAGTGGTTCTCAACCTGTGGGTTGCAACCCCAAAAGGAGTTGCATAACAGATATTTACATTATGATTTAGAACAGTAGCAAAATTATAGTTATGAAATAGAAATGAAATAATTTTATGGTTGGGGGTCACTACAACATAAGAAATTGTATTAAAGTGTGGCACCATTAGGAAGGTTGAGAACTACTGCTTTAGAACATAGGGGTCTTTCCTATGCAAAGTGGACTGGAAAGAATTGGAACCTTTGGGCTGGAGAGGTGGCTCAGAGGTTAAGAGCACTGGCTGTTCTTCCCAAGGTCTTGAGTTCAATTCTCAGCAACCACATGGTGGCTCACAGCCATCTACATTGAGATCTGCCCGGGCATATATGTAGAGCAAATACTGTATACATAATAAATTTAAAAAATGTTAAAAAAAAAAGAATTAGAACCTTCTCAGTCTGCATTAAGTCATTCACTGACTAACCTGAAAGCCCACCTTGCCTCTACTTCCATCAGGCCCATGGACTGATGTAGCCTCAGGCTCCACTGCCCCTGCCACAGCTCTACTCAGTGTCTAGTTCTCAAGAACTTTCTCTGAGTAGGTCCTATGCCACACCTCTTATGCCAACCCAAACATACTTGTAGCAGGAGCCCCTTTCCATGGCTTTTTCTCAGCCTCGGCCTCCTCTCTCCTCAGCTGGTGCACGTCTGCTCTGCACTACCTCTCTTTTTGGGCTTTGCTGCCATATCCTTAAGTAGGGCGCTGCGCTGCTCTCCTGTTAACTGGCAGCTTGTGGGCTTTCTTCAGGACTCTGAAGCCATGCCCCACATCAAGGCACTCTCTTGAGGTCCCTGCAGCTATGCCCCTCAGCAAGGCACTGTCTGCATGTTTCTCATGGGTCCTGGCTTTTACAGCTCCAAAAAAGAGGCTTCACCTGCCTCAATCCAATCTGGGCTCTGCTCACTTAGACTGCAATCTTTCTAGTGTCTTTCAAAGTGTGGCAATGTCCAGCAGCTGCACAGTGTTGAAAAGCAATCCCAAGCTAAAAGCCCTTTCCAGTTTCCAAGGCTTTCCTTCCTAGATGGTGTCTCTTAATTATGCACCAGGCTGTCTTCTCATAGGTTGCCCAGGATGAGCTCTGCCAGGTGTTTCCTGACAGAAACAAGTCATTAAGCCGATTTCGTATGTCCCTTTAAGAGCCTGCATTTCAGAAGCCCGTACATATTCCCTATTGAGACCTGTTATTAGTCTATGCTGAATGCCCATAGCTACAACTGAATGGAGGAAATAAGTGGACAGCTGCAACAAAAATCCTTATTAATGTTCACAATCAGTCCTGAGAAAATTAAATTATGCTCTGCTAACTTGGGTCTTGGGGTTGGCAATTTTTGTTTGTTTTTGTTTTTTTGAGACAGAGGTTGCACTATGTAGCTCTGTCCTGGAACTCACTATGTAGACCAGACTGGTCTCGAACTTACAAAGATACACCTGCCTCTGCTTCCCTAGTGCTGGGATTAAAGGTATGTGCCACTACACGCCGCTGGTATCCATTTTTTAGTATTAAAATTCTGGATGGTCAAATACAGAGAATGCTTCTAAGTTATAAATGATTGTAAAAGAAAGAATACTTTAAAAGACATCAAACAGGAAGGAAAAAGCCTTCAATTTCAAATTGCATTAGTTTTTGCTATCGTCCAACATCCACTCTTCCCATTGTCTATATCTCACCCACATATGATATTTGTCTGTTACTTGGTTCTCCCTTATTGTTTCCTTGTGTGCTGTGTTAACTCTCCCAGGACCTCTTAACTACAGAGCCTGGAGGTAGAACAAGCACTCCACATCCATTCCACACATTCCTGCCCTCTCCTCCCCCAAAACATCCAGTTTAGACTCTACTGTTACCAGACTACTGCTGTTGCAATTACCTATCAAATGCTCCACTTACTTTAAGACTATAGCTGCTTGCTCATTCCACCATTATCACTATCTCCTCCTTAAATCCTTGCTTTGATATTCCTTGACAGACTCTCTTCCCATGATCCTACTCCAATCTTATTTTAGTCACTAGTACCCATGGTCAAAGCTTAAACTGAGTTAATTTTAATTCCAATATTATTTTAGTCACTTATGCCCATGGTCAAAGCTTAAAATCTGTTAATTTTAATGAATGCAACTGTATAACATCATATTCAAGCACCGTGCTTTATAAGTTCACTCCTTTTATTTACTTACTTACTCATCTTGGTTTACTGAAACACTATGTAATCTAGGGTGAAGTCAAATTTGCAGTTCTCCTGTAAATACTTCCTCATCCTCCTAAGTGCTAAAACTATAGGTTTGTCCCATCACACCTGCTTAGTCTGCCGCCATCACTTTTCTCCTTTGAGTTGTCTTTTGTTGTCTTCCTCAATGCCCATCTTACCTGAGGTTAAATCCCTATCCAACCATGCATTACTTCTCTGTCTTCTTGCATAAAACCTCAACAAGTTTACCTCCTTGATGCTTTGCCAACTTGGTTGCCTAAAACTGGTACCAACCCAATTCTCTGCCTAGTCCATGTTGGTACTTACACAGCTCAATGTAGTTAGAGTATTTGTTGAATAAGTACTTTCTCTTTAAATTTAAGACCCGAAATCTCAAGTGACTCCTTAATGATGCCTAACAAGTGTACCTTTTTTATTTACTGTCGCTCTCCTACAGGACTACTTTATATCCTTTGTTCTTCAATCTTCCATTGCTTCCTCTCTTATTCTCATTTTTGTGTGCTGATTCTATTTCCCATTTTACTGAGAAATAAAGAAGCAATACAAATTCCCACAAGTTCACAAACATATCTAACTACATCTGTGCTCAAATATTCTCATCTTTCATTACTGGCATCAGTTGTTTATGGTCAGAGATGCCCAGTCTTCTACTTATGCACCCATCTCCATTCACCACACACTCTCTCAAAGTTTTCCCTACTCAGTTTTTCATCTAAAAAAATAAATGAATCTTTTCTCACTTTCTATTTCTCTCTACTATCACTTCTCCAGCAAAATTTCTCAGGGTGTTTTCTGCTTATTTCTAACTTCTCCCCCTGAATCCATTCCAATCAGATCTCCCACTACCATCACCATTCTTATTAGAATACTAACTCCACATTGCCAAAAATGATGACCAATTACCAGTCCTCTTCTTTAACTGCCAACAGCATTGGACAGTGGTTTCGTCCCTCTTTGGAATACTTTCTTCTCTATCTGGTTTCCAGGACAACTGTCTCACCAGCTTTTCCTCTTCAATCAGATCCTCTTAAGTTTCCTTTTGTGGCTCCTTACTACCCAACTTTTAAACACTTGTAGTGCCTCAAATCTCAGTCTTGGGACCTCAGCTCCCTATCCTTTTTCCCTTTTTCCCCCTTTTCCATCTGATCTGATCCCTTTCAATTCCCAAATTTAAATCTCTAGTGTATCCCTTTTCTTTCAAGATACAGGCATCTGCAGTTTTCTCAGATGCCTAATGTGTATTCCCAAATTACTTTGTCCAAAACTTTTCTCCTCCAAAATCTTTTCCTTCAGTTTTATCCACCACAGCAAACTACATCCTTCTGGTAATCATGTCAAAAAAAAAAAAAACCCATATTATTATACTTAACCTCTTGCTTTCCCTCATTCTCTGCACCCTTCTTACCCAGTTAATAAATTATGTTGACTTTATAATCTTATCACCTCTACTACCTGATCTAAGTTAGAGTCTTTCACATAGATGGATACAGCAGCCTCTTAATGGTTTGCTCATCTTTGATCAGTCCCCAAAAGTGAAAAGATTTTTAAGTCTAATCACATCCTTACTCAGCTCAAATCCATTCTTCCTTATCCCTTAGACTAAAAGCTAACATCCACATAGTCACCTTCTAAGATTTTGCTTGACCTAACTATCATCCACTGCCACCACCTTTCTGAAATCATCCTCTATTACTGTCACTCCATTTCAATGAGAGGTTCAGTTACTGATAACTTATTATAATAACACAGATACTGTTATTGCAATGTAAAATGGACCAAGAAACCATCTTTTGTCCTTTGTACAGGCTTGCTTATATATTTCCACTATATTTCCTGCTTTTAGTGGGCTGGAGAGATTGCTCAAAGTTAAGAATACTCACTGTTCTTCCAGAGGACCTGGGTTTGATTCCCAGCACCTACATGGCAGCTCACAACCATCTACAACTCCAGTTTCAGGGTATCTATTCAGTGCCCTTTGCCAGCCTCTATAGGCACCAGGCATGCACATGGTTCACAAACATACCTTCAGGCAAAACACCTATATACTTAAATAATAATACAATTAAAAAAGAAGAGTATATGCTCTTTAAGGCCTGAGGTTAAGATGACAGAAATGACTATAACAGGATGACCCAGAGATTTTTGTGATGAGGGAAGTTGTGTATATTAACTATGGTAATGACTGCAAAACTGACATAATAAAATTTGGGATAATATATAAATACATAATGCATATATATAAACATTGATGTAGTCTGGGAAAAGTATGTAGATTACATCATGTGTCATAGTTTTTATATAGTACTAGAATGATATAAAATATTACCACCAGGAGTAAAGATACATGGGACTTCTCTGTATCAAGGTATCAACTTCCTGAGGATCCGTAAATGCTTCAGAAAAGGACAAGATTTAAACACAAACACCAAGCCACTGAAACAGTGAATATAAACACAAACCAGTATATCCCCTCAGACTGTCACTCTTCAAGTCCTTTTTCTTCAGTCCCTCTAGAAGCAATTATTCTCCTTTTTAAACTCATATTCTTTAAGAAGTCGATGCATATTGAATACCAAATGTGTTTTACTGTGTACATGTATATGTACATCCACACATACACAATTAATTTTCTTATAATACTGGCATTCCATAACACTTCTGTAGCTTTTTCTCCCTCACTCAGTGAGATGTATTAAGAGTAGAGCCAGGCATAGTGGTACATCAGGAGGCTAAGGCAGTCATAGCTCTCTGAGTTCAAAGTCAGTCTGACCTACAAAGTGAGTTCCAAGCCAATCAGGGTGCATAGGGAAATACTGTCTCAAAAAAAGGAAGGAAGGAAGGAAGGAAGGTGTCTGAAGATGAGCCCAGGCAATAATGCTCCTTATCTTTCTTTTTATGGCTATATGACACCTCATTGTGTAGTTGTGCCATTATTTTTTTTAACCAGATCATATTAACAGTCATTTATGGCTTTTGATAATATAATTAATACTATAATAAACAAAGGAAATCCTTTTAAATGACTGAATTAAAAAGCATGAACATTTATCATTTTAGTAAGTCAACTCAACTTCCAAAGACATTGCACATGCTTCCATTCCTGCTCACACTACAGAAGAGGAATTCTACATGTCCTTGTCATTAGTGCTTAATCTCTATCAATTTGGTTAATGAAAAAATGCCCTTTTTAAAATATGTACTTTGATAATAGCAACTAATTATTTTGTTTTCGTGGTTTGGTTTGTGTTCTTTGAGAACAGGTCTCATTCTGTAGCCAACAGTGACCTTCAACTCATAATCCTATGTCAGCTGCCTAATGCTGGGCTTACAGACAAAGCTGTAAGGTTTGTGCCACCAAACCTGGCTCAGAATAATTTCTTTTAAAGAACACTTACATGTGTCAAGGATTGCCATGAGAGCTTTACATATATTAACTCATCTAATTCTCCTTACATTCCTTTGAGGAAGTATTAATATGTTTCAATTTTATTGGTGGGGAAACTGAACCACAAAGTGGTTTTTAAACCTTGATATTTAAGGTTACACTTCAAGTGAGAAAATGTACAAAGCCAAGCATTCTTATCTCGAGGTCTAAACATGAAACAGTATCTTAAAGCTTTTTAGCTTTCAGCTGGTGAGATGACTCAGTGGGTAAAGGTGCTTGCCACCAAGTCTGATGACCGGATTTCAATCCCTGAAATACATAAGCTAAGAGGAGATAGCCACTATTTAAGCTGTTCTCTAACCTGTACATACACACATAAGGGGAGGGGGAATAGACAGACAGAGAAAATGTTTTCCTAAAATGTTTTTTGGCTTTCTATGAAACTTTTCCTATGTTTAATATAATTTGTACTTCTTTTGACATGAAGTGTATGTTTATGGTTTCTGCTATTTCCTGTTGGCTCTTTTTCTTTATTCTTATTAATTTCTAAGCTATCTCTGCAGTATCAGGAAAATCGGCCTTTTATAATGCTACTCCTCCACAAAGTTAAAACATAAATGTACCTTGGACACTAACCATTTCTACTTCTAAGTATTTATCTAAAAACAAAACAAAACTTTATCTATATTGGATTTATATACTACTGTTCATAGTAGCTATATTTGTTAACAAAATTTTAAAGAACTCCAAAGTTAACAAATGAATGATAAACAAATTTTTTTTTTTTTTTTTTTGGTTTTTTGAGACAAGGTTTCTCTGTGTAGCCCTGGCTGTCCTGGACTCACTTTGTAGACCAGGCTGGCCTCGAACTCGCAAAGATCCGCCTGCCTCTGCCTCTGCCTCCCAAGTGCTGGGATTAAAGGCGTGCGCCACCACCGCCCGGCTTGATAAACAAATTTTGATGCTTATGTATCATGAAACTTTATTATTCAACAATTTAAAAATAATAAATTGACAAGCATGATGATGACCCTGTGCTAGCTAGTTTTATGTCAAGTTGACAAAAGCTAGAATAATTTTAGAAGAGGAAACTTCAATTGGGAAAATGCCTCTACCACACTGGCCTCTGGACAAACCTGTCGATTGACAATTGATATGGGAAGGCCCAGCTGACTGTGGGTAATGCCACTCTTGGGCTGGTAGTCCTGGGTGCTATAAAAAAAAACAGGCTGAGCAAGTCAGTAATCTGCATCCCTCCATGGTCTCTACATCAATTCCTACCTTGCCTGAGTTCCTGCCCTGTCTTTCCTTCATGATGGATTACAAGCTGTAGGATGAAATAAACCATTTCTTTGTCAAGTTGCTTTGGTGTTTCATCACAGCAAAAGAAACCCTAGAACACATCCCTATAATTCCAGCACGTTGAGCTGCTACAAGGAGATTATGAGCCCAGCCTGGACTACCCAGTGCCAGACTGGGCAACCTAATGAGACAACATCAGTAACAGTAGAGAGAGATCACTGAGACAGACAGCAGAGAAGAATCTAAAAGGGATTATGTCGGGACAACATCAGTAACAGTAGAGAGAGATCACTGAGACAGACAGACAGCAGAGAAGAATCTAAAAGGGACTATGTCGGGTGAGATAAGCCATCTGGTCTTATTTCTGGTCTCTCTCCTCCCCATATTATGTAGTGTCTGACTGATTACTTATATATAAAATGCTAAAAAGTGCCAAAAAACTTAGTAACAGAAGGCAGGTCAATGGTCTGAGATGGTAGGCTATGAGCATGTGAAAAAGCATGACAGATTACATTTAGACATTTCTGGAGATGGTAGGTTTATTTACAATCCTGAATACAAAGGTTTCCAGGTACTCAGGATTACCTTTGCCACAATTTATTAAATTGTATACTTTAAATATGGGTAGTTTATTGTATGTCAACTACACTTCAATGAAGTTATTAAAAAAGCAGGTGAACTCCTAATATATTCTCTTGTTGCAGTAAATAGTGGTACTTCATTTCATTGACTCATCATATGCACCACAAACAAATGTAAATTGCTGTTTCTAATTCTCCTTTGAAAATCTTCCACTTCTCTTTCATTGTTATAGTTCAATTTGACAAGGAGTGCCCTGATTCTCAGAAACTAATATTCTTTTGTTTATGTACTTTATGTATATGGGTGTTTTGTCTAAATGTAGATTTGCACACACCAGAAAGGGGTATTGGATTCCATCAGAATTCCATGAGACTACAGTTATAGAAAGTTGTAAGCCACAATGTGGGAGCTGAGAATTGAACCCAGGACCTCAGAAAGAACAACCAGCGCTTTCAACCGCTAAGCCATCTCTCTAGCCCCAGAAACTAACTTTTCTGTTTTTTGTTTTTGTTTTTAGGAGTCAGGGTTTCTTTGTGTAGCCCTGACCACCTGGAACTCACTCTGTAGACCACGCTAGACTCAAGAGATTCGACTTTCTCTGCCTCCCAACTGCTAGGATTCAAGGCATGCACTGCCACTGCCCAGTGAAACTAACATTCTTACCAACTATTTTCAGCTAAATCTCAAAAGCCAACTGTAATGGCTAGTTTTATGTGTCAACTTGACAACAAGCTAGAGTCATCAGAAAGGAAGGACCCTCAGTTGAGGAAATGTCTCCATGAGATCCAGCTGCAAGACATTTTCTCAATTAGTGGTCAATGAGGGAGGACCGGGCCCACTGTGGGTGGTGTCATTCCTGGGCTGGTGGTCCTGGGTTCTATAAGAGAGCAGGTTGAGCAAGCCATGTGAGGCAAGGCAGTAAACAGCATCCTCCATGGCTTCTGCATCAGCTCCTGCCTCCAGGTTCCTGGCCTGCTTGAGTTCCTGTCCTGACTTCTTTTGGTGATGAACAGAATTGTGGACATGTAAGCAGAATAAACCCTTTCATCCCCACTATGCTTTTTGGCTGAGGTGTTTCATCGCAGCAAGAGAAACCTGTTGCCATACCTTTTAACTATTTATAGATATACTTCTAACTATTAATAACTCTAATTGCCTTCCAACTCACCAACCAGAAGCACAATAGGATACTTCAAAGGCGCAAGTCCTTGGGACATCTGTAGTCCCTGAGAAGAACACTATATAATCTTTAAGCAGCACACCACCAGCACTCGTTAGTGCCCCTGTTTCCTGCCCCAACCTGGGCTCTGTCCAACCTCAGCCACAAGTATGGGCAGCAGCCTTTATCTAGCATCTTTCAAAGTGGAGCAGCAATGAGAAGTGATTCAAAGCCATGCCAAGTGAAAAACCCCTCTCAAGTTTCCTCGGCCTTCCTTTTTATATGTTAATTATGCACCCAGATGTTTTCTAATTGGCCAACCTTATCCCCTGCTCATGAGGCCCACCTGCTGACCAAGATCATGAGGGGTCCCAGATGTCACCCACGGGTGCCAGTCATCAGGCTGATTTGCATGCCCTTTTTATGAGTCTGTTTTTCCGTGGTAGGTCAAGCACTCCCACAATCTTTACATATTTATTCAACACAACTGTGTTTCCAAAGAAATCCAAACCTCCACTATAGAAACCCCAACTAAGACACTAACCAAAACAACTTTTTGATTTGGGCAAACATAGTATAACTGAGACAAAACAGAAGTAAACTTAATGCAGAGAGAAACTACAATCATCCAATTCTTCTATCTTCGATCCATATGGCTTCAGTCAGTCACTGATGTACTCACTAATACAACATGTAGCATCTGCTATCTTTTAGACACTGTTAAAGTGTTGGGAATAAAATAATAAGCAACAGGGTTCTGTGATAATGAAGACAATGTTAAGAGTTTACCCTCAAAATCACATGCTGACTTTAGAAGTTAAAATTATGTGTACTTAATAATAAAATTATAAGAAAGTAGATTTTATTTGTGGTCTATATTACAATGTCAAAAAGGACTTTAAAAGAAGTTTCCTGGAAAACTACTATATCACACCAGTATTTAACACCCATTAAGATATAATAATGTATATGGTAATGAAAATATAACCACATCCTGTGCCACAATTATTTGGCTTATTCAGTGACTGAATTACCCAGCTGTCCTTCGTACAATTATATTAATATATACTGGACATTTGGCTTCTAAATATGAGCAAATGAAAACAGTGCTACATGATAGTAAGATACAAGATTACATGCCTAGATCTCATGATACTTTTCTAATAGAGGTATGCTCAGCAAATTCACATATTTTATTTTTAAATTTTAAGGAAAATAGTAACTGGAGAACAGCAATTTGAATTGCAGAGAAAGACCCCCACTTCGACCCCAGAAGAAGCAGCAACAGAATCTTCTCATAATGAAAGTCATTAGCATCACTGAAGACAAAGAAGTCTCTGATACTGGTCCATGCTTTCCTTGAGTACACGTCAATCAAAATAGATGTCAATAGTGTCTTGATTTTAAGGCATGCTAAGTGGTGACTACCCATTGTGCATGACAAAGACTTTATACAGAGAATAGAAGGATGAGCTGATGACTATAAACTAACTTCCACTATGGCTCAATTATGGGCATATACATTAAAATACATTCTTTTTTTTTTTTTTTTCCGAGACAGGGTTTCTCTGTGTATCCTTGACTGTCCTGGACTCACTTTGTAGACCAGGCTGGCCATGAACTCACAGAGATCTGCCTGCCTCTGCCTCCTGAGTGCTGGGATTAAAGGTGTGTGCCAACACGCCTAGCAATTAAGGACAGCTGTGAACTGCCATGTGGGTGCTGGGATTTGAACCCAGGTCCTTTGGAAGAGCAGTCAGTGCTCTTAACCGCTGAGCCATCTCTCTAGCCCCATTCTATTTTTTTTTCACTAAATTATTTGTTTATACAAGTATGACAAATTAAAAAAAAAAGATAAAGAAATTGGCATGTACAGGGAAACAATAAAAGAGAAAGAAGGTGGCTCAGCAGGGAAAGAAAATACTTACAATACACAAGGTAGAAGGAGAGAAACAACTCCTGCAAGTTGTCTTCTGGACCAACACACATGGGTACCATCACCCCACCCCCACCCACACCTACACAATAAATAAATGTAAAAAAATTATTTGGGGAGGATGATATTAAGAATACAGGGATGAACTAGGCCTGGTAGCACAGACCCTAACTGCAGCTATTCAGGAAGCTGAAGCAGGAGGATCACAATTTTTTTTTAATATAAAGTCTAACAAATAATAAGGCTTAATTTCAGAGACTGATAAGAAAGTACAGACTTCCCTATTAATGTGATATTAAAGTCATAAGTGTTAAGAGTAAAACAAAAGTGCTTATGAGAAAGTTTTGGCAACCAGAATTATAGTTAAAGAAGAAAAGTCTAAAGTAATAACAACAATTAAAAAAACAGATTGGAACTGGAAAGCTCCTTAAAGGAGCAAACGCTCAGTAGGTGCTTTAAAGTACAAGAAGAAAACAGTTACTCTATTTTCATTTAAATTGCTGAAAAAGCCTCCATCCCACCCTCTAACTTTCATTCTTGTTCCTGGTAACCTCCTTTGGGAATGGAAGGTTATGTTTAATCCTCTGTGTACCATGAAAGTTTGTATGTTTCACAAAATTACAGATTTGAGTCAGGAAACACATTAAATACCACCCAAGTACTCAAATTATAAAAAGCATTACCGCTATCCTACTGAAGTCCTTCTTCCTGGATGAACATGAATGTTTTGATTACTTTACAAGTATCTGTTTCAAGGAATCATTTCTTTCTGATTATTGTTCTTCAAAACATTACTCTTGTCCTCTTTAAAATGTGGTAAAGAGAATTAAAAACCTAAGTTATTGTGAAAAAGAAAATGATAATCAATTTGTCCTAGACAACAAATCAATGGAGCTAAAGTAGATGTTAACTATGGAGACCATCAAGCCACAGACATACACTCAAGTAAAAACACTTTTTTGCTAAAAATAAACACACACACAAACACTAGTGTTTCCCTTTAAATCTACTACTCTGTATCTGTAAAGGCCTTAAAATCCTTAATTGTAAAGCACTCATATCAAAACCTATCATCAAATTCAAATGTTTCAAATAGTTTCTTAATATAAGCTATTATTCAAATTATTGAAAAAAATAAGGTTAGGTGAGGATACTGACTCTCCACATGGTACTAGTACTCTAATTCTGCAAGACAAACACTGCTAAGAAACTTACTGTATGGGTGAAGATAGCATCTTGAGGCATGCCACTAAGAATGTGTGGCTATTTCATTTGTATATAAGTACATGTGTGAGTATTGTATATGCACACTGATGTACATAACTGTGTGAGTGTACAGATCAGAGGAGGGAAGGCTCTGGTATTGTCTTCTAACACTTTCTGCCTTGTTCTTTTGGAACAAGGTCTCTCACTGAACCTAAAGCTTATGTCTCCCTCTGGCTAGACTGGCAGCCATGGAGCCCCCAGAGATCTTCATGCCTCCACACCGGTTACAGTGTGAGCAAGATTTTATCAGCTTGGGTGCTGAGATGTGAACTTGGACTCTCACACTTCAAAGTAAGTGTTTTTCAACTACTGAGTCATCTTTCTAGAACTTGCTGCTTCATTTTAACATAAACCTATTAATAATCAAACTTTGGATGGGGATTTTTAATCAATTGCAAATCCATCTATGTTATTATTCAGGACATATTTTTCTAGCTTGTTTACAAAAATAACAGAACTGTCAAATGCTATGTCTGTCCTTACAGGTCCTTTTCTTCTGCTATAAAATGAGAACCAAATAAAATGGCATATATAGAACATTTAAAAGCCAGTATCTAGTACACATTAGAACACCAACAAACATAGATATTATTCTGAATATATACTGCCACAATAGTTCTGCTGTCCCTACTAGTTTATATACTCTATCCTATAAGGAAAGAAGTGACACTGTCATAACCTGTTCCTATTCTTTGTAAGCCTGTGCTGATTCCTTCTTTTCATATAATAATCTGTTCAAGGACACCACCAAATTTACAGTTTGTTAATAATATTATATGCAAAGACCTTGTTTTCCAACACTGTACACACTTCAGCAGCTAACATGCTTTATATGAAACAGGTGTTTGCACCAAAAGTTGTTAAATTCCTTTTTCAGAAATCAGCCTACATTTCTTGGTTTTGATAAAAATATGATTATATAAGGTGCTAGCAATAGGAGATGCTAAGTAATTGGTATACTGGTAAAAGGAATTCTCTATTCAATTTTACAAAAATATACAATTTCAAAATAGGACATTAAGGCTGGGCAGTGGCGGCTCATGCGTTTATAAAAGCACTCAGGAGGCAGAGGCAGGCAGATCTCTGAGTTCCAGGCCAGCCTGCTCTACAGAGAGAGTTCCAGGAGAGCCAGGGCTACACAGAGAAACCCTGTCTCAAAAAATGAAAACAATGACAAAAAAATGAACATTAAAAAAATTATGAGTTTCCTCATCTATGTTCATAGCAGCCTTATTTGTAATAGCTAGAAACTGAAAACAACCCAGATAACCCTCAACTGAAGAATGGATTAAAAAAAATTGTGGTACATCTACACAATGGAATATTACTCAGCTATCAGAAACAATGAAATCATGCAATTTGCAGCCAAATGGATGGAACTAGAGAAGCTCATCCTGAGTGAGCTAACCCAGACTCAGAAGGATGCACATGGCATCTATTCACTTATAGTCAGATTTTAGCCATATAGTACAGGATAACTATATGACAACCAACGCACCAAAGGGAACATGGACACAGACTTTGTTTCCTGTCAATGAGACACTTTGCCCTAGTGATGCTGCCTTGTAGGCCCCCAGTACATGAGGAGGCTCTTGGCCCTCATATGACTGCTGAACTGGGGCGGGGGATTGATATGTAGGGACACTCCACCCCAGAGGAGTGGGATGGAAGGGATAGGGGTTAGAGGGTGGAAGGGCAGGACTGGGAGGGGTGGAAAGAGGGCACTGTGATGGAGATGTAACCTGAAGTAATAAATAAACATAAAAAAATGAGCATTTTCTACTTCTAAAAAATTCTTTTTATAAAATTGCTCAAATACTACAAATCTCTATTAGGTGTAAATTCTTTCAGTGGCCCTATCACTTTATAATCTCTCTTGAACCAGACATATGAATTTCAATAGGACATCTGATATTATCCCTACTGATCCTGAGTAACACAACCGGATACTTTTCAGTAAATAAGAATCATCCCCAAATTTTATTTTCAGAAATAGAGAACTTAAAAAAAACTGACTAACAAAGCAAGTATCTTCTCCCTAAACCATTAAAACACTGTAGAATGCATTTTTGTCCAAATTTTTGTATGACTCTTTTTTTTAAAGTATACTTTATTATTTATTATTTATGTGTAAGTTGTGTGTGCCTGTGTCTGTGTGGGGGTATATGTATATATGTCTAAATATCCATAAAAGGAGGCCATAAAAAGATTTTCTGGAGCTGGAGTTGGGAGCCACCTGACATGTGTGCTGGGAACTGAACTCAGGTCCTCTGCAAGCCCTCTTAATTACTGAGCCATCTCTCCATTCCCTATCTGACTCTTATTGCTCAAACCACTTATTCAGCCATCACATTTAAGTCAAGCTTTAAAAGATCTTTGATGTATGATATAAATTACTTCTATATTACTAACATGAAAGTCTTATAAAAACATATACTTTAAAATGTTTATACCAAGGCTGATTAGTTTTTAATTAGGCAAATAAGAGTTTAGAAAAATGGTGACTTTTATTTGTAATTTTTCTACCTCAAACTCTATTAATCAAGAATGTCATGAAAATTCTGTTAAAATTCTTAGCTACAAGCATAGAAATACTAAAATGTCTAAAATAGAGTTTTTCCCCTAAATGTTCTTCTGAATACCACCAAGTTAGCCTTTTTTTTTTTTTTCAAGACAGGGTTTCTCTGTGTAGCCCTGGCTGTTCTGGACTCACTTTGTAGATCAGGCTGGCGTTGAACTCACAGAGATCCACCTGCATCTGCCTCCTGAATGCTGGGATTAAGGGCGTGTGCCACCACGCCCGGCCAAATAGCCTTTTTACTTTAAGTAATTTCTTTTAGGTTATCAACTGTCTATTTCTTTAAAAACTGGCTTTCTTTCTAAGGACAGTAGTACCGAATCAGTACTATAAACAGAAGTGCTACTGTCAAAGAATTGATCTAATAATAAAAAGAGCTAAGGCCACTTGTCTTATAGAAAATTACTGCCAAATGCTGCCAGACCCTGCTTTTCTCCCTTCTGGGCCACTAGCCAGATACTAATCATTTTTAGACCCTTTCTAATTTTTAGTACACAATATGATATACTATACCACATCTAAACCAAACAGTATTTCAAATGAATGTTCTCTAAAATTCATCTCAGGTTCTGACATATATATGCACATTTAGTCTATACACATGCATGGATACACACACTATATACATATATATTTATATGCACACACTCATATACGTACACATATACATGGTCTTCCATATTTATTGGTTTCACACTGAGGGCTCAACCAACCCAGGGTTGGAAATATTACAGGGAAAAGACCCTATACACTGAACATGTACAGATTTTTTTGTTTCCTTTTTTGGTTTTTCAAGACAGGGTCTCTGTTAAACAGAACCCTGGCTGTTCTGGCTCATTTTATAGACCAGGCTGACCTTAAACTCAGAAATCCGACTGCCTCTGCCTCCTGAGTGCTGGGATTAAAGGCGTGTGCCACCATGCCCCACGAGTGTACAGACTTTTTCCTAAACATTATTCCCTAACAATAGCGTCTGGCACCTGTATGTATAGCCTTTACATTGTATTAGGAGCTAATAAGTAACCTAGAGGAGACTGAATCTGGGCACTATACCACTCTGTATACAAGACTTTATTTATAGATACTGGTATCTGTGGGCTTCCATAACTACTCCTGTTGGGGGACAGGTATATATACACAAGAACATCCAATTTACCATCTGTAGAAGTACATACAAAAACTTGAGGTAATAGTAACTGCACCTGAGACTTAGGTCTTTGAAATTTTATGATTTTGTGATAACCATTCAAACTTTTTCTCCATTTAAGGGAAAAATGGGCCAGGAGTGGTAGTTACACACCTTAATCTCAGCAGGGTCAGACAGATCTATGAGTTAGAGGCCAGGCCGGTCCACACAACAAGCTTTCTAGTTTAAAATATCCCCTAAGATAATGCTTCAAGAATTCTTTTTTAAAATCTGTCATAAATATTTTAACATTTAATTGTTCTTTTAAAAATCAATTTATAATGCTCAATTTCATTTATAATCAAAGAAATATAAAGTAAAATCTTTTGTTTATCAAATTATGAGTTAAAAAAAAAACAAAACTAATGCTCAATTCTGGCAAGATAGGAACTGGCATCTTTCCAGAAGGCTCCAATAGGAATGTGAGCCTCTTTTCCCTACCCTGTAAATCAGGAGGAGGGACTGAGATGGAAGCAAAGGAGACAGGCCTTAGTAGACATGCCTTTTTCTAGGTAGAGCACCATCTGGACTGTGGAGATCATGCAGAGCGGCAACCTGCTACAAATACCTCACTGTTCGTCTGCAGATCTATATAAGGCTGCTGGAGCTCAGAACCTATGTGTACTCCATGTGTGCTAGTGTGTCAAACATAACGACATGAAAGTAACCTCCTGTTATAGCCACGGAATGACTCTATATGCCCACCAAAACACATGTACAAAACTATTATTAGTAGCTGTATGTCTAAGAGCTAAGAACTATCAACAGTCCAAATACTCAACAACAGAACAGGTACATATGTCCACACACAATGGAATAATACACAGCAATGAACAAAATAAACTGTTGCTAATAGAAAAATGAATTAAGCTGCACATGGTGGTGCACACATTTAATCCCAGCACTTGTGAGGCAGAGGTAGGAGGATCTCTGTGAGTTTGAGGCCAGCCTAGTGTGCAAAGTGAGTTCCAGGACAGCCAGGGTTATACAGAGAAACCCTGTTTTGAAAAAAAAAAAGAATAAAAATGAAAACAAAAAGAATGATTCTTACAGACACTACATTAAAGAAAACCATTTTTTAAAAAAACCTTCTTTTTTTTGACGTTCAAGAGCAAACAGCAAAGATAATCTAGATTGATGGTGATGAGAAAAGCAAATTACCTTTGGAAAGTACTAACTAGGAAAGAGAAGGAAGAAGTTATGATGACACAAATATTCAGTATCTTTACCTAATTGGTGGTTACATGTATAAAAATTCATTAAGCTAGCCATTAGAAATTATTCCTGGGCTAAGATCTATAACAGTGGTTCTCAACCTCTTGGTTGAGGTCACATATCAGATATTTACATTAAAAATATAATTCCTAACAGTAGCAAAATTATAGTTATGAAGTAGCAATGAAAATAATTTTCTGGTTGGAAGTCACCACAGCATGAGGAACTGTATTAAAGGACTGAAGCATTAGGAATGTTGAGAACCACTAGACTAGAAAATGACTTCATCCAAGTACATACCCACACACCATGTCCCTTCAGGAGAGTGATTAGGTTTTATGCCTTTTTTGTAATCCTCTTAGTTGACACACAGTTGGCACATATTAAGCCATGTAAGATATTATTGGTAAGCTTGATACTAATAACTCAGTAATCTGTGAAGAGTCTTCTTCTAAAAAGCACACCTTTAATCAGAGCCAGAGTACATCTCTGTGAGTTCGAGGCCAGTCTGGTCAACAAAGTGAATCCAGGACAGCCAGGACTATTACGCAGAGAAACCTTGTCTCAAAAAACCAAAAACCAATCAAACAAAGAAATCAAAACAAAAAGGAAGGAAAAATAACAAGATTAGGGAAATAAATGAGTAAAAGCACACAGGAATGCCCACATGACATGATCCAAGTTCAGGGTTTTTCTCTGAGACATGTCCTTAAGACTCTAAGATCCTCAGCATCACTTTTCTTGGAGGGAAAGATTGGGCATCTAGAATTCCTTTAAAATAACACTGTTTTTGTTTTCGAGACCAAGTGTCACTATTTAGCCAAGGATGACTTCAACCTCAAATGCCTTCTGCCTCGGCCTGCTCAGTGCTGGGGCGCGTGCCATATTTCCCACCTTAAATAATAGTTTCACACCAGTGCTCACAACTAGCTTAGCAGAAAATATCTTCCAGATAGGTTGGCTATGTGATTCTGAGGAGGCTATTCAACCACTATTGCATATGTAATGTCCTCATATGCTAAAGCTTTATGGCTATACAGTCTCTGAAGTCAAAGTAATCACAAATTCTCCTTTTTAGGTATTGTGGGGTGGATTCCAAATAGACTTTATAACCTACTTCTTTCATTTATAAAATGAGTAAAATACCTATGAGTAATTTTAAACACCAAATAAGCAACCTAATTCAGAAAGCAGTGTAATATTATGAAAGAGCATAGAATGTGGTACAAGTCAGACCTAGGCAGTCATAGTCTTCTTCTCGGGAGGTAATGACTAAGAGCATGTTAATGTCAGAATTGCTTTGAAAATGAGAAGCAATGGATTGAAAGCAACTACAACACCAATATAAATACCTGCACGAATTAGCAAATACTGTTCTCCATGTAAGAAACAGTCAAGGTCCAACACCTATCAGTCACTTATGTTCACAACTGGAAATTCTTAATTTAGTTATCATCCTACCTAACAATCCAAGCGCTAAGGATTAGTAGTTGCCTCTAAATTCTACAGGACCTGAATAACATTAACTTCTACTGAACTGAGAGTCTCATTTCTTAAATGAGGCTGAGAACTACAGTCCTAGTATCAGTTTGTGAGTAAGGCAGGAAAAGATAATCTAAAGAAGATGAGTTTAGGAAAGGAGGACATCCTGGCATGTGAGGTTAATTAACCCTGGACATTATGAAGACACTGAATTTGGTTTCTAGATTTCTAACATGTAAGGAGAGAGCCAAGTATGTGTAAACAAACAAGAAGGATTCAAAAATGAACAGCAAATATAAATGTGTCTTTGAATCTAGAAAAAGATACAACAACAACAACAAAAATAAACTGAAGAGAATGAATGAACAATACCCAGGGAGGTTGGTAAAGGACCAGAAAGGATAAAGGATCTAAAATGCACAGTGTGAAGTAGAATGGAAAAAATCAGTAGTTTTCACAGCAATATGATAAAGCATGCTAAGCAGTGGAAAGAATTTAACTGAATGCTCTGAGTCAAGGATACAGGATGGTTCATTCAGCAGCAGATCTCCTTAGTACAACTGGAGCTTGAGGTTTATGGTGGAGAAAATGCAGATGAGCAGAAGGGATGATGAAAGGCCTTGTAATGACAGGACTAAATCCTGGAACTAAAGAACAATGGGTATTAAGGAAGGCGCAACGAACACATCCACATCGTGTTGAAAGCAGTATAGGGATGGAATTCAGGGGTCAAGCCTCAAGCCAATGACTACAGAGCTCCCTCATTCTACCCCAGAATTAAATAAGAGCCTAACATTATTGCATAGGTATTCTGCCACAGAGTCAGGGGTCAGATACAAAACAAAAAGACTGCTGCAATATGCAAACTAAATGACCCAAAGAAAAGCATTTACCTTCATAAATGTATATTCTAGAATTAAATACTTCCTATCACACACACACACAAATTATACACAACGAGTTATATCCTGAGAACAAGACACTCATGTTCTCTTTGCTTTTTGTATATGTCACAATGCAGGATCTGTAACACAGAAACTGATGCAGTACAATCCCTGGAACTGAGGTTTGTACAATTATCTGCAGGGGTTGTCTTGCATCCATTATTTACATATATACTTACACATAGAAACCAAGGCCCTGAGAGACTAAGAAATATCAAAGGTCACACTATTAGCAGTACAGTGAAGATCAGAATGCATGTCTTACAATTTCCTTTCTAGAAAGTGCTTTAGTATATAATATGATTCTAGAATTTTGAATAATAATTCAAAATACTTCGGTACTCTCATTTTCAGCACTGTAATAATGAAACTATAAAACTATTTTTACGGTTCATATGCCTCATAAGAAAAACATATTAAATGTGCCTATGTTTGATCAAAGAAAAGATCTTTCTGAAGTCAGCACAAGAGCACTCACCTAACACACACACACACACCTTATATAAAATCAAATACTTAATATCTTGAAATGTTTTAATGTTTAGCTGTACTTTTTATCTTGTTGTGCTCCCTACTTCACTTGTCCACCCTACCCCATAATTTTTACGTAACTAAAATACCTTTATTTTTCATTAGTACAAACACGTAGATGTGACAACATTGACAAATGCCTGTAAATACTGTATATATCTTTCAAACTTGCATGTACAAAATGTTTTCATTTTTTGGACTTACCTAATTTTCATGCAAGCAATGCTGCTCACTGAAATGAATTCAAAGAATATTAAAGATTGAAATCAGATAGCTCTTTACCATTCCCCCATTACCCCCCTTCTAAAGACACCTTCAAACATGATAAGTTCCATTTGTGTTCCTACAAATTTTCTTCATGCTTACATCACAAAAGCATTTTCAAAGAGGTAACATTTACTTAACACCCAAACTCTATTGATCATAATTTAATTTTTGAAAAAATAACTCCGAAGGTAGAGAGCTAAGCTTCTGGTTATCACAACAGATATCAATTATTACTCAGGAATTAGTTAAGGGAAAAAAAAGCTGTTTCCCAAGGACACTGTTTTTTCTCATCAGCATTGAAATGTAATGGTTTTATCTATCTGTTGTTTCCTTCTCGATGTAGGATGCATTACAGCAGTCACTGCATCAAGACACCTAACACATGATTCAGTCTTTGCAGATGGGTCAGTCTACGCTTATTTAGAAGTCTGAAAGTTTTGTTTTTTTAATTGAAGCTTCTGAAATTTGCCTACTTTGTCATCTGTCTTTCTCTCAAAAAACAGTTTGAACATGGAGATCTACTTGAGTTTTTTAGGCTTTGGTTTCAACCAAATACTTGCTCAACTGATCACTTCTGATGGTTAAAAAAGCCGATCAGGTGGGTGAGAAAATGAAAACCAACCTATTACCCACCCCCAAAAGACCAACTATCACTACATTTCCTCGTTTGTTTATATTATTGCAAAATTCAAGCTTTCAGTACATTGTTCCTAATCTTTCTGATTAAAAAGGCAGAAGAAATTGCCTTTTAAACAATCTGACAAGAAAAAAACTGGCAAGGCAAACTTCTTTGCTTTGCCATACTTCAATTTGCCTGCTTATATCGTATTTACTGTTGATATAGGCCCCACAGCAAAGTTTCCTTAGGCTAAGGTGACATTAGACCGCTTAACCAGGAGAACTGTCAGGAAAACCCACAGACATTCTGACACACATTTTTAAACCACTCACAGGCAGATACATTTAAGTCATTGTAAGTTCCATCTCAGTCTGGCAATGACATCAAAAACTCTGTAAGATTAAAGCCACAGAGAAACTGATGCACCGGGATTGTCTGAAAGAGCTCTATAGGCCATCCATAACAGGTTGCCAATGATGCTTTTGCAGAAATCTAGCTTTGAGGCCATATAGTTTTCTTTTTTCTTTTTGGAAGTTATCCTCTTTCCACGAATCCTTTAGAAAGGACACTTCGTGGCACTACTTAACAGCCAGGCAAATTCAGGTCAGATTTAACCATGCAGAATCATCAAAGACTACCTAAAACAGAAAGCCCAAATCGCACAGCCGCCCCTACCCTCAGGAGCTAAATCCTCTCTCAAACTTCCGATAGTCGCATCCTTAAAAAACAAAACATCCAGATAGCATGCCCAAGTCGGGTAGTTCTGCAGTTCACAGAGCTCGGGAGACACCAGCGCGTCCCTAAAGGGATCCCGGGGCAAAGAAAGGAAAACTGCAGAACAAACCCACTGTGTCTCCAACTAGGCAACTGCCGAGATCAATCTTCCAACTAAGCATGGAGTCAAATCTCAACTAGAAAGAGACCAGATGGAAAACGTTAGATACCGAAAGCCACAAGCAGTGCCATAGGGTGGCTCCTGAAATCGGGTCTGGCACCCCTGGAGACCAAGAGCCCACTGAACCGCGCCCACACAGCGACATCACGCTCCTTGTCGCCCCGAAAAAGAACAGGGGCCATCACGCACAGTTACCGCCCCCCTCTGGGCGAAGCAGAAACCCCAATTCAAACGCTGGTCTCCCAGTGCACGCTCCCGCCCCCACCCACACCCACCCAGTCGGTTCCTGCCCGGGAGGGACCGGAGCATCGCCCTATCACCCCAAGGCGACCTTAAACAAACCCAGGTCTCCGGACCCCTGACATCCTTCCTGCTTTACCCCAGGAATGCCGAGCAGACCCCTCCCCGCTCGTGGGGCTCCCCGTGCCCTCGGGACCCGGCTAACTACATCCTGAGCCCCACAACTGCCCGGCGTTGCCAGAAAAGGTCCCCTCGTCCCGGAACCGCACGATGCCAGCACACGGGCTCTCGGGACCCGAGAAGCGCTCCCGCGACCCCAGAGACCCAGGACCGTCTGGGCGGCCACCTACCCCGACCCCAAAACCAAAGGAGCCCGGGACTCCCGGGACCCCCGGCCCCCGCCGCGTCACTGAGATCCCCGCACTCGGATCGCCGCGCAACCCCGGGAGCCGCCCCCGTCCCAAGCCCGCTTGCCACAGCCGCCCCGGGTCGCCTCTTCACCCGCGTCACGCCGAGCTCCCTCACCTGAAACGCGTCGGCAGACGAGCGGCCCCGGAGCCCTGAGTAAAACTGAAGCGGGCGGCGGAGACACGGCGGCCCAGGCCTGCGCTGCCGCAGCTCCAGCCTCTCGGCGAGGAAGCGCTCGTGTGAGGAGAGCCCGCCCGCTCCGCGCGCAACCGGGTAGCCGAGCCGCCGCCGAGCCCGCGGCTCTTCCCGCGAGATCCCAACCACGGTGAGGGGCGAGGCCATGGCGGGGGGCGGGGGAGCAGGCGGAGGCTCTTAGAGTGGCAGCCCCAAAAACCTATTAGCGGCGGTGTGGGAGGCGGGGCCACCGCGGGGCGGGGCCACTTTGAAGGGGGGCCATTCTGAGAGGCGGAGACTTCTCGAATGACAGTCCAGAAAACCTGTCAGCGGTGGCAGCGCAGGAGGCGGGACTCGCAACCTTATTATGACCAATTGCAAAACAGAAAAGGTGATTCTACCCGCCTCTCATCAATAAATCGCGGGCAAAGGTGTTGCTGACCTGAAGTCTCGGGACCTAGGCTTTCGTAAGGTAGGTTAGGTGACGTGGTTTGGGTAAAGTTTGGTCCTGCTCGGCCGCCGTAGAGACACCAGGTTTAGCAGGGAAGCCGAATTTAATATTGGTGTCAACTGAGGTGCTGTACCTTTAGATTACACTGCTATCTGAAGAGAACAGGGAAATTCCATTTACCAGCCTGAAGTCTTACAGCCTCAGTTTACCCACTTATGTCTCCCCCTTTAATGTAGATTTCCCCCATTCGGCCTCTTCCCTTTTTCATTTCACACAGGGAGACACTGTCACGGATGCTTCAAGCTCCAACGTAGTACATCTGGTCTAACAAAGGACTCATCTAATTCATTTGTGATTTCTATTTAAAATCTTCCACAAGGGTAAAAACGAAATTTAACATAAGTGCTAACATAATAAATCCCAGAAGCACACAAACACTTGTATCTTTTCAGACTCTAGGGCCCCGTAAGGTTTGGCACAGGCAGGGCATAATATATATCACACATATAATGTGATTTAATATATTATTATATCACATGTGATATATATTATATATCACACAAATATCACAATAATAATAATATGTCACATAATAAATGTGAAAGGAATGAATGGAAACTCTGGTACTTCTCTGGACTGGCCTCAGAAATTGGGCTTTCCTAGCCTTTTCTTTATAATGGCAGCCATTCCCCTCACACTTAAGTCCCTTCTCTCATTATTATACCTATCCTGTAGCCTTCTTTCATCTTCCCTTAGTTTCCCTTGCCCACAGCAAAAAGTACCCTCACTCCTCCTCAAGATTAGCCCTGCCCTTGTGCACTAGATTTCAGCCAGGTCCAGATTGTTCAGCTTCCTCCATTATCAATTTCTAACTCCTTTATCCCCAAACACACTCAGTATCCCCTAGTCTTTGAACAGAACAAAACTGCCCTGCCTGTTCTATCCACTCAAGCTGCCCTATCCTGAGAATCCCACTTCTTCAGAAGACTCAAGTGGACTTGTGGTCTCAACTTTCTCATCACTTATTTTCTCCACTACAATGCTGCTTTTGCCCACACAATCTGCTACTCTCTCAATAGTTTCTAAAGACCTCTTTCCTAATTGACAAATGGTCTTTTTGGTGGGATATTTTCCCCAGTGGCCTCTCTGAGACCCATTGACAATGCTAAAGGTGTCTTCCTTTAGCACCCACCTAACTGTTCTTTTAATTCTTTAGCTACTTTTTTAAGTCTGTTCCCCTAGTTTGAAAATGGTTGAATATTGATGACCTCTTATCCCACACTTTGTGCATAATAAGAAAAATGTCCACACACCACCGCACACTCTGAGAACCACAAATTGGTTCAGACAAAAGCTGCTAGAAAAATCCCGAGGGAAGAGAGGCAGCCGTGAAGCTTGAGCTGGGTGGTGAAATAGTAGGTTGGCCCATATAAATGAAAGGCAGAAATGGAAGCCTTTCAGAGAAAAATAATACAAACCAGAGCAGAGATCAAAGCATGTGAGCTGAGCATGGCTGCAAGTCGGACAGTTCAGTAAATAGATTCCTGCAAAAGCAGGGTTGGGGTAGGGGCAAGATCAGAAAGAAACCACATAGTGAAAGACTGAATCCCAAGCTGCAGTTATTGGACTTGATTTGGTGTTAAATGGAAAACCAGAGCCAATCCAAATATTTACAGGGGCTGTAAGGAAGCTGGGTGTGAAGGTAGTATCAAATGTCTAAGTATATATATTTTAACATAAAACAAGCTAACATATTGTGAAATTTAAAAAAAAATCATACCATTTTTTCCTTGACAAATGTACTTGGATGGCCAGGTTGAGATTTAAAGTCCTGTTAATAGGATGAGCATCTCAGAGTCTCCTCCTGGAACTAGGCAGGTTAAAGAGGGAAAATACAGAGAAGCCTTTCTCACAGTGTAGCCTGTAGTGAAAATTTTGGAATTTTGGTTTCTTTAAAAAAAAACACAGAAATATTATAAGAATATATTTTCATTTTAATCCCAGGTGTGGGATGTGGGACTGCTTTGCAGCAGTTGACTATGATTTGCCTCATGCTCTAGCAGAGGCATGGTTTTATCAGCTGCATATAGTTTTTGACATTGTGTGACATTTGGAATTCTGGGAACTTTTCAGAGACTATATAAATGCTAGAGCCCCATAGGCAGAGTCAGTGGTTGTTGGTTGTTGTGGGGGGGGGATTCCAGTGTGTTAGTAGTTGTGCTCAAAGAAGAAACAAGAAGAAAGTAGATTCAGAGATCTCTGTCTCTCTCCCCTCTATCCTTCTATCTAGTAATAGGTGTGAAACCAGGGGGATAAAGAGTGGGAAAAAAGAAGAACCCACAAAGTAACAAAGGCCAGCTACAAGCAAAGACAAAAAATTAGATTCAGAGAGTTCTATCTCTCTCCTCTCTATCCTTTTTTCTCACCTAGCTAATGAAGTGATAGGGAGTGAAACTGGGGGGAGGGGATAAAGGGTTGGAAAAAGAACCCACAAAGTAGCTAAGTCAAGCTATAGTATCCTACAGCCCATTGTGGTCATTAGCATTCATCATTAACTTAACGGGTTCTAGGAGCACCTAGAAGACAAGTATCTGGGTGTGTCTGTGAGCATTGATCTAAACTGGGCTGAGATGGGAAGACCAGACCTAAATGTGGGTGGCACCACTTCATGGGGTGGGCCCCTAGACTGCACAAAGGAAGGAAGGCAGCTGAGCACTAGCATCCACCTCTCTTTGCTTCCAAACTGTGGATGCAAGGTGGTCAGGTGACTCAAGTTCCTACTTCCAAAGTCACTTCCCAACTATAGGATTGTCCCTTCTGAGTCAGAATAAACCCTTCCTTCCTTAGTCAGGTATTTTGGTTCAGCAATATGTAAAGTAACTAAAACATGGGTCCAGGCCCACACTACAAAGTAACTGCCACTCTGTGGACACTTGGGCTCACATATCCAAGCTTCATTCACACTTTTCCAGCTCTAAAATAGTCACTTGACAAACACTTTAAAAGTCCAGGGGTGGAGCCAGCAAGATAGCTCAGCATATAAAAAGCACCTGCCCAGGATAGGAGAAAACTTGACTCCTGAAAGCTGTCCTCTGACCTCCACACATGCACTATGGGACATGTGTGTGCGTGTGAATGCACATACCCAAAAATCATACACACTAATAAATGCATTGGGAAAACCCCACATCGACTTTGGAAGTGGGCTCAGAGCCATTTCAGTGGGGAATTCTGCTTCTGGGTACTTGGAGAGAAGTCTGTGGCAGTACAGTGATCTAAATAGCTCAATGAGCACACACCTCTCAGCTTAATGGATCCCTGTTCGATATGTAGAAGAGCCAGTGCAGAATCATTTAAAGGCAGGTCCCTTTAAAGGGAAGATTAGCAGAGCCAATGATTTCTCTTAGGAGTGTTGAGTCTTAACAGATCTTAGAGAATAAATCCATGTATTTTCTGTGTTCCCACAAATGTAGCCCTTGTTCTGTTGTCTGATAGGCAGGAATGTACTAAAAAGAAAAACGCACTGTTGACCTCACATCTATTCTGGTCCTTCTCCCCAGTGCTCAGTTTCATGGACAGGGGCACTCCAGTGCTTCTCTCAATCATTAGTGTTATCAGAAGTCTGCTGAGAAAACTGAACAGAGATGAAGTGCTCTCAGCCAGGGCATCCAGCCTCAGAGCACTTACTTTGTGTTTGACATCTAAATAAAAAATGCTTTGGAAGTCAGAAGCTCCCAAAGAGGCTGTGTGTGAAGGGCACACAGGGAGGGTGAGTGCTGAAAAGGCAGCAAGCCACCCTAGATTGGGGCACCTCTCTCACCATCTGTCTCATTGCATTATGCATCAGTCACCTCTGTTCCCACAACCTCTTCATCTGGTACCAAGAGCTTCTTTCCTTGTGTTCTGCTCTTGGAGCCACAGCGAGACAGGAGCCACCTTGGTCTCTGTTTTAGAGAGCAAAGCATAGAATTCCACTCAAGGATTCTGCCTGCCACTTGGCAGTGGTGCTGAGG
Source organism: Lophiomys imhausi (assembly GCA_907164525.1). NCBI lineage: Eukaryota > Metazoa > Chordata > Mammalia > Rodentia > Muridae > Lophiomys > Lophiomys imhausi. The sequence goes on along the minus strand of CAJQZJ010031900.1, from coordinate 1,513,067 downwards.
GTGATTTTAGCAGGTGGCTTTGGCACTCACTTGATCCCACCACTGGGGTCTGCTCACAGCCTATCACCACCATCTGTGACTGTTTTTTGCCAACCAGCAATAGAAGAGAACCAGCCTGTTTCTTCCTGAGGTCTTACCATCTGCAGCCTGCATCCTGACCTATTAGTCTGAACAATTCTACAACTGAACAATTCTATTCCCGTTGACAGGGATACCTCACTGGTATCCCACCAGAACAAACCCTAGCAATAGTTACCTCCTGGATAACCTCATCTTCACAAAGACCACACAAGACAGTATTCCTCAAAAAGCTAGAAGAAGAGATGGCTCACCTGTAAAGAGCACTTGTGATTCTTGCAGAGGACCTGGGTTCAGTTCCCAGTACCCAAATGGAGGCCTCCAGTCTACTGCAACTTCAGTTCAATGGGATCCAGTGACATCTTCCAGCTTCCATGAGCACTGTATGCATATATGCAATATGCAATACTTATGCTCATAAGCATAAAAAGAAAACAAAGAAGCTTTTTTTCCCTTTAAGTTGGAAGAAGAAATCCAGTTCTCAGATTCAACTCCTACTCTTTTAGAGTTTTACAGAATACCTATTTGGTTAGGTTGGAAAGCTGAAATTCTGTATGAGTTACCCTAATAGTCACCTGTCCACTTATTGACCCTGACTACATCTTTGACTTTGTTTCATCGTTGCTGTTTGTGTGACTGCTAGTTGAAAATAAACCACAAAGGGGGAACTCTCAATAGCCTTGTAAAGGCTCACAACTGACTCAGTGCAGCTCCTCTCAAGAAATGGAACTCTCCAGCCTTCTCCTCTGCAGGAGGGACACCTATTGACTCACTGACAGCAAATGGTATGATAGAAATGAGAGCCTGGGACTTCTGGGGCTGGGCCCTTAAAGGCATTGCAGCATCTTCCTTGATCTCTCTTTCATCACACTTTCTGAGGAACCAATTGCATAAAGACCTTCAAACAGGGGTACATGGTAAAGACTTGGCCTCCAGGTAACAGCTGTGTGAGTGAGCAATCTTCGTGATCACAAATCTGAATACTTAAAGTGATGTATTAATCAGCCTTTCTAGAGAAAGAGACCTGATATATATAAATATGGAATTTATTAGCATGACTTACAGGTTGTGGTCTGGTTAGCCCAACAATGGACCATCCTGATAGAAAAGTCAAGAATCATAGCCGGGCGGTGGTGGCGCACGCCTTTAATCCCAGCACTTGGGAGGCAGAGGCAGGCGGATCTTTGTGAGTTCAAGGCCAGCCTGGTCTACAAAGTGAGTCCAGGACAGCCAAGGATACACAGAGAAACCCTGTCTCGAAAAACCAAAAAAAAAAAAAAAAAAAAAGAAAAGTCAAGAATCTGGTAGTTGTTCAGTACATGAGGTTGGTTGTTTCAGCTGATCTTCAGACTACATTAGAATCCCCCCAAAAATGGGTTCTAATCATACCAGAAAATGAGTGCCTCACCAGCAAAATAGATGCACTTACTATCAAGAGTGAGGGAAAACAGGCAAAAAGCAAGAACATGTTCTTTTATGTGAACTGCCAACGGGTGTGGCTCAGATTTAGGGTGAGATTGGCAGATTCTGTGAGTTTGAGGCCAGCCTGCTCTACAACTACACGGAATAGCCAGTGCTACATAGTAAAACCCTATCTTACCATATCTCTTAAAAAAAAAATCCAATTAAGATAATCCTTTACATATGTGCTCATCTGGGTTTGTTTGATTCCAAATGTAGGCAATCAAGATTAGCCATCATAGGAGGCTGCAGCTTGGCCTAACCTCATGAGAGATGAGCCAGAACTGCCTAGAAAAAGCCCCTCCTGGCTCCACACAGACCATGTGAGATAATACATGTCTGGGGTTTGAAAACTCCATATTCCGGAGCATTTATTATGCAGCAAATCTGTACCTACTGCAATTGTTAAGAGTAGTATTCTCAGCCGGGCGTGGTGGCTCACGCCTTTAATCCCAGCACTTGGGAGGCAGAGGCAGGTGGATCTCTGTGAGTTCGAGGCCAGCCTGGTCTACAAAGCAAGTCCAGGACAGCCAGGGCTGTTACACAGAGAAACCCTGTCTCGAAAAACCAAAAAAAAAAAAAAAAAAGAGTTAGTATTCTCTGTTCCTACCCCTACACAGAAACCTACCCCCCCCACAGCATCAGACTCCTGAGGAGCAAGGACAATGGAGCAGTAGCCATAACTCAGTGCATAGAAATGCAAGTCTCTATACCTGTAGAAAGTAGATTAAACCCGTTCCTGATGGGAACAAAGATTCCAGTACCTTAAGATCTGAGCCCTTATGAGCATTACAGCAATTGGAGAGACAGCAAGCATGGAGCCATTTGGAGCAGTTAATAGTAGGTCTTGAGCAGTAGGGGAGCTATTTCCTCCCATACACTTAGATCTTTCCATAAACCCACCACTTTCAGCCAATCTTGAGAAAAGTATATGTTTCTATGAATACAGAGGGGGGAAAGCACCCTCTTACCCATCCAGATTAGCCCAGAATAAAAAGTTGAGAGCTTTATCTATAGGGCCCCTGTCAAAAGAAAAGTGACATTTTGAGGACACAAAGTGTTCACACAAGAATGGGCCTCATTTGACAGCAAGAAGATTGAAATTATTTCTGAATATGATAGTATATCTCTGAAGTCTTAACATGGCTAATTAAAATGCAGCAAGAAGTAGTTCCTCTATCTAATTAAAAATGAGGCAAGATGGCTTAGCATATCAAGGCTTGCTACAGAGCCCGATGACCCACGTTCAATCCCCAGGACCTGCCTGGTGGAAGGGGAGACACAAGTCCACAGAGTTGTCCTCTAACTTCCAAACATGTGCCTCAGCATGAACTACCTCCCCAAAATAATTAAATATATCTAATTTAAAAAGAAAATCCATATAAAAAGAAAATCATTTAGCCAAGTTATATACATTACACAATAAACTGCATTTTACACATATAAGAGACATATAGACAGGCCATACATATAGATCATTTACAAAATGACTAGCAGTAAAGTTTCAGCTACGAAAATGCATTTGAATACATTCATATCTCTGTGGCTCAAATATGTGGTAGACACCCTATTGCTTTTAGCAATGAGGACAAAAGTTAATTCTTTGAACCACAAGATCCCAGAAAAAAAATTGCTCTCTACCCTTCCTTCAACACCTAACTGTCAAATATAAACAACAAATACACAAGGGTAGGGCAACATGAAGAATCGGGAAGGTGAAACCATATTTTTTAATTATTAAACACTTATTTATTAACAAATACACTTAACTACTATTCCTATAAATTCCTACAACCCCTATGAATGCCTACAACCCCTATACATTCCTACAACCCCTAAGACCTAACCACTAAACCTATTGATAACTATTACAACTATTTTCATAAGGATATAGTCTCTAGGGCAGGTCCTCAGTCGCCAGGAAACCAGTCTCAGGGGTAGACCCTTTAATGCACTTAGCAGTCTTTCTTCTGGAATATCTCAGACATAGATCCGTCAGGGTAAATTGGCTATGGCGGTTTCACCTTAAATAAGGCTTGAGGCTTTCTCTCGGGGAGACCTCAGCCGCCTGTAGGCCAATGTATTTCCTTCGTATCAGCAACTCTGCCGCTCTGCCTCAGTCTTTAAAGCTGGTCACTGTTCAGTTCAGGCCGCTGTTCAGACAGGTCAAACCCCTCTAGGCAAAAGCTGAGCCACAGGGTTTAATCCTTGGCCTTTTGCTGTCTTGCTGAGGCTTTATCTGCTCACCAGCTTCCTTCTGCCTCAGGGAGATCTGGCCATTGGTCTACCAGCACTTTCTCCAGCAGTACTCTCTGAGCTCTCTCATATGGGGTGGGGGGGGGGCGGGCCTTAGCACGCAGCTCTCTGGGCTCATCCAGTTGTCCTTAAATAGGATCGCTCCTTGTTCCACCTGCTTCAGCTTAATTTGGGCTCTGCCCACTAAGCAGTTGAAAACAATGCCAGGTCATAAAGTCTTTCCTTGTTTCACTTGGCTTCAACCTTGTTTTTCAGTCCATAGAGACTCCCCTCATTTCATGTTACTTCATCCATAAGCTGATAGGCTAATTGCTCACAGCAAAGTTGATCTTCATGCCCCGAATTAAGAGACTGTATCAGAAACCTAGATATTTACTAAATCTAATTTATATTAATCTATCAATCCCTACAGGGAGGGGAGAGACAAAAAACAAAAAACAACAACAAAAAAAACCAAACCACAACAAAATCAACACAGTTGCTGCAGAAGCAGAAGAAAGAAAAGAACAGATGGAGGACTTGCCCATAGGAGTCAAAAATTGTGCTCCTGAAGCCCATGGGGGCCCTACAGACTGCATGAAAGAGTGATTCCCCAACAAATGGTCAGGATACTGCTACCTGAAGAAACAAAAAGGGTAGTTCAATCTTTTTTTGAGAAGGGCTAAGATGAGAATCACACTATTGTACATTACATATAGTAAGTAAGGTTGACCTTCCTGCCTACACCTCTAGAGAGCTGAGATTACAGGTGTGCATCACCACATCTGGCTTAAGGGGCTGGGGTCCATACCCCAGGGCTTTGTGGATGTTTGGCAAGTGCTCTATGAGTAGGCTACATCCCAGTCTTTTGTTTTTACCTTAAGCCAATTGGAGATCAGTGCCTGAAAGAGTCCTAACAGCCAAGGAATATTATAGAGAAAAAAAAGGTAGCTCATGGGATACACAGAAAGGTATGGTTGTGGGTGCTTCTTTGTGGAGTAAAACTTCTTTGTGGACTAAAGCTTCAAGACCATGAAAAAGGACAAACAACTCTGTAAGAATAACAACTACTGAAATACAGGTCAGGATCAGATTGCAGACAGATGTGAAAGTCAATAAAGATCAGAGCTTGATTCAAAGCAAGTCCAAGCCATCAGAAAGGCTTTCAAGGCTGAGAGTGACCTGGTCAACCAGGTGCCCAGGGAAGAATAGCCAGTGTGATCTCACAAGTTGGCTTGAAGTGGCAACATCCCAGAACTCAAGAACAGATTCCACCCAAGATGTGTGACCTCAACAATAGGTGACTCCTCAGCAAGGCACAGTGATCAGCATTTCAGAAGATAATAAATATAAGGGAACTTGTGATGTTCTGGTTTAGTGACTGAATAGCTTAGAAACATACTTGTTAAGATTGGTCAGGTACAAATTCCACAGATGTTTACTTTGAGCCCAACAATCAGATGGGAGTTTGATATGTCATAATAAGCAAAGATGGACATTGTTGGAGCATACTTCCACAAAACATATAATAAAACTCAACCGTGATACATGCTATGAGAATTACTGAGTACTATGAGACCACATGCCAGGGTGCCTATCCCATTCCCATGAGTCTTTGAAGATCAGAGAGATGATCTTCAAAGATGATCTACCCAGCAGAAATGACAGCTAGGGTAAATCTCGGGCAGGAATAGGAGTTAAATGTATTGGAGGGGGTTGTTGGGCAATTCACTCCAAGAGAAGCATGTGCTAAGATTAGATGATGCTTCATCAGAAGTGTGGAAAATATCAGTGTGACTTTTCTCCAGAGATGTAACACACATCAGAAGACTTAAGTAGGAGGCAGTAGGATGTCAGTTTTTATGTGTTGTCAATCTAGGAGCAATACTAACATGTTTTTCTGAGGTCCATCAATTCCATTTGTTGTTTCCATCACACACAAAAAGAAGCCAAAGGGCCAACCTCATTTATAGTCTAAGTGGGTGGCCAACAGATGGTTGGAGATAAAGATTATGGAGAAAGTCTTCTGCCTCTAAACTATCTCCCCTACAAATTGATGACTGCTGCATTTGACACAACAAGGAAAATGCTAATTCTTCTAAGAAGAGAAACATGACAACTCACATTTATACCAAGGTACAAACAACTCAAAAGAACTTTCTTGAGATCAGGTTGTTAGCTGGGCGTTGTTGGCGCACGCCTTTAATCCCAGCACCTGGGAGGCAGAGGCAGGCGGATCTTTGTGAGTTCCTGGCCAGCCTGGTCTACAAAGTGAGTCCAGGACAGCCAAGGATACACAGAGAAACCCTGTCTCGAAAAACGAAAAAAAAAAAAAAAAGAAAGAGATCAGGTTGTTGTATAACACAGACATTTCCTGTCTACACATACACGTGCATACACACACACACACACACACACACACACACACACACACACACACACGGTCACTCTAGATAGGGACCCCATCACAGACCAAAGTTAATGATTGCACTGATGTCCAACTTGGAAAACCAATGAGTTTGTATTGGGGTCACTACCAGGAGTATGGAAGAGCAGAGATAATTCAAAGCAGCTGCATTATGGGAAAGCCCACCCCAACATGAGTGAGGATTCACCAAAGTTCCAACACTGATGTTCTCTGCAAGGCTTGCAGGCTAAATCTGCAGCCCTGCTGGCCATAGTCTCCTCTGCCAGCTGCCTTACATCTTTTGTAAAACTTTGAGAAGCTTCCAAGTTTTCACTTTCTGAGACTTGTGACCTTGTGACCACCCCCTGAATCTCCAGAGCCTCTTCCCCCTCCTAGAGAGAAAGGTTCGATTCTGAGGAAACTTCCCTTTAAGACAGGTATGCAGATCACAGAGCGATGGATATGGAGAGATCTGGTGCCTAGTCTAGGAAGAAGGGGAAGTCCTAGAGATGGGTGGGAGGCATACAGTGGGAACACTCCTGGCACCAGAAAGGATGCCTAGTGCCTACCACATGCTTGGCAGGGATTTGCAGGGAAGAAATGAAATCAAGTAAGAAAGAAGGCTTGGCTTGTGTTTCAGGTTTTTTAAAAATTGGCTTTCTTCTCCCTGAGCTCATATATATCATCACGTATAATTGCTCTCTGTATCCTGATTCTACATCGACGGACACAACCATCCTTGCATCAAAAACATATGGAAAAAATTTGGATCCATACTGAACATAAATAGATTGTTTTCTCTTGCTCTCACTCCCTAAACAACACTGTATGACACTTATTCACATGGTGCGGGATTGTTATTACCCATTGCATAGCATCTAGAGATGAAGTGCTTGGGATGATTCTCATAAATGTCTGTAAGTACTATTCAGTTTTATATGAACTTCAAGGAAAGAACTAGAAGTCTTCAAAGGTATATATCTCATGGTTCCTGATTCCCCAACTACAGGGTACAGTGAGGAAGGCACACAGCTTTTCTCCAAGAAGGCTGGAACCTGAGGATAGACAGGCATTGTGAGAACCCTGGAAGATCACTGGGCAGGGATCTGTGGGCAGACACTACAGGGGTGTCCAGCATCCATACCGTGGTGACCCTCCTTCACTGAGGACTCACTTGAAATAGCCATTGCCCTTTTTCTGACATACATGTGAAAGCCTTTGGGACAGACTGTTCATTAGCAATGGTGGTGGTTTGAATAAGAAATGCTCCCCCCGCCGGGCAGTGGTGGCGCACGCCTTTAATCCCAGCACTTGGGAGGCAGAGGCAGGCGGATCTTTGCGAGTTCGAGGCCAGCCTGGTCTACAAATTGAGTCCAGGACAGCCAGGGCTACACAGAGAAACCCTGTCTCGAAAAACCAAAAAAAAAAAAAAAAAGAAATGCTCCCCCCATATGTTTATGTATTTGAACACTTTCCCCAGATCCTGGTGATGTTTAGGGTGGTTATACAACATTTACGAGGTGAAGCCTTGCTGAGGAGAGCATCCCCCTGGGAATGGCTTTATAACTTGGCCTCCTTCTCTCTCCCCTTTCTGTGTATAAAGGAAGAAAATGTGATCAGATCAGATTTCCTCTGCCTCTATGCCATGCCCTCCCTAACATGGTAAAATTTATCTCTCTGGACCATACGCTAAAACAAGCCCTTTCTTCCACAAGTTTCTTTTGGTCATGGTGTTTTATCACAGCCACAGAAAAGTAACTAATACAGCACACACACAAACACACATGTGCACACACACACACACAGAGGTTTTGTTTAAATGGTCACAATGAATCATTACCATTGACTGAGCATGTCCACATCTATAGAATCTTTTCACATGTATTAGGACAGAGAAGTAAGAAAGACTGCTATTGCATAATGAAGAACAGGTTCTCCCTTTCCACACCATATAAAAGACAGATCTCTCCATATAAAAGACAGATCTCTTATTTTTTTTCTGGTGTATATTTTGAGTATCCCTCCTCTGTATTCTTCCAACTCAGAATGAAAAAAAAAAAGCTTGTGGAATAATTTAGTAAATTTGTGGTATTAATAGGTTAATGTTAACTTGACCTTTCAATGATTTCAAATTGATTTCAAATTAACCAATGGGGGAGACAGTAAGTTGCTTAATGAAAGAGTACTAGGTTGGTATGAGGGTGCCTCCCTAAGAATCAGCATGCGTTATGTGCTCATAACAACCCCAGCGTTTTGAAGGTTGGATGACTGAAGGGTCTGAAATTGAATTTGGTGATTGGATATCTGCAAAATATAAACTATGTTAACAATGATTCCTTCCTTCTAGTGTGTTCTAAAGATTGTTTCCATGGTGATCTCATTGTTTGGTCTAAAGTTTTCCTCATATCATTTTTTTCCTCTTGCATATAGATATTTGCAGAGCATCTATCATTTGGGTATCTCTCTCTGAACAAGTTCCCAGGAAGGAGAGGAGAATATTTCTTGGAAGACATGAAAGGCTGTCACTTGTCAGGAAGAGCCCAATTTGTAAAATTATACAGGACTCGAGGGACTCCCAGGGGGCCTTCTTTCTGGGACCCATCTCCTGCTCAGGTATCTATCGAGGAGACAAAAGCCTGGGTCCATATCCTCTGCCACATCTTCTAAGGTGTCTACTCCGGTGTTTGGACCTTTCTGGACTGACAGACTGAAACCAGGGTGGGAGGCATGCTGGACTGGGAGGAGAGGGCCCTCAGATGCTTCCACTATGTGTCAGAGGCAAAGCTATGTGTACCTCGCATCATTTAATTCCCCTGTGGAATTCAGGAGATTGCATCATTTAGTACTAGTTCAAGCCAGTGATGAGAACAGAGGTAATAAATGCTACTTGTTGGCCAACCCCTAAGATCTCCTGAGGTATCCTCTGCTGTCTCAGCCACTCATTGTCTCCCTGACCTACTGGCCATCTGGATGTAAGGAAGCAGTTAAGGATTCCAAGGTCCTAGAAGATGAGGGGAGCTGCTGGGTGGAAGGAGTAGATCCTTCTATCACTATGTGTTAGACTGTTGACCTGAAGTAAATGCTAAAGAAACTCACTATTACATTAAGCTGCTGGGATACAAGATTGTCTTGATTGTCTTGGTATCCACCAGTGAAATGTGTGTGGCAGGTTGCTAGGCAAACCCAGCAACAAATGGCAATAGAAAGTCCTTGCACAAAGTCAAAATACTGTGACCAGAGATGGGCAGGTCAAGAGGTCGGACTTCAAATTAGAAGTTAAGGTCATGAAAGTGGTACTGGCAGGCCATAGTCTGACATGGGCCAGTCATGACCACAGGAAGCCTTGGCATTCAGGGATTGGAGCTCCCACTGGGCTTCAGCCCCTGGGAACACAGTTTGCACAGCAAGGCAGGTAGGACCTTTTGTCCAAATGGAACAACCAGAACAGTTAGAAAGGAATCTGCTAAGAAAGAGGTTCAAGCCAAAGGATAGGACATGATGTACCTGGTGATGTGGTCCACAGGACGGGCTTGGTGGTAGGGAAATGAGACAAGGACCTTCCCTGCATAGGGACTAATTTCAGAGGAGCAGAGAATGGGGGTCATGTGATATGTGGGTCCTGTGGGGCCATCATACTCAACAAAGGACTGGAATGCTACACACATCAAGAGGACTTAGTGAGCACAAGCAGGGGAAACCAAGGCCTGGAGCTAATCCAAGCAGCGCAGTGGAGACCAGGAAGTCAGAGCTCAAGACGCAAGAATCCAGAGACCTTGGACAAAGCAAGTAGGGAGAGGCTGCGGTAGAAGAGTTGAGAGGAGTCACTGAGTTTAATGACCAGCCAGCTGCTACTTAGTGCCAGGTCAGGAAGATTTCAAAGACATAAGAACCAGTTCTGATGAGTTCAGACATCCGGCAGTACCTGATACCAACCGACAAGGAAAGGGCATCAACTCCTGAAGGAAGGGGCCCCTGTCTTCCTTGTAGCCTTGTGACCCACAGTAGGCACCTGTGATAAGGTCCTCCGGCTCTCCCTGAACATCAATGGGCCCTGTATGTTCTCACATTCCCAGCTAGCTGGGAGTTGGGATATTGCTCAGGCTTCAGGTTCTGGGAAATTTAGGTACTCTTGAGTTTTTATGCCGGGCGTGGTGGTGGTGCATGCCTTTAATCCCAGCACTCGGGAGAGGCAGGGGGATCTCTGTGAGTTCAAGGCCAGCCTGGTCTACAAAGTGAGTCCAGGACAGTCAAGGATACACAGAGAAACCCTGTTTCGAAAAATCTAAACAAAAAGAGTTTTTACACCAATGAGCTACAAGGCTGTAAACATTTACATTCTGCCCTATGCCTAGGAGTTTGGCTTGCTCATACTGAGGATAAGAGTTCTGTGGGCTGATCCTTATGGGATGTGCCATATTTTACTAGGAAAAGCAGTTAGCAGCTCTAGGGATAATCAGACTCTCTCATCCAGGGACCAGAAGGACTTGAAGTGACCAGGGATTGTACAAGGATATGGAGGTGGACAAATGGCTACTTAAGCTGAGATTCCGTCTCTAGTGCAGGGAGGGAGGTGTTTCCACAAAGGACTGTCACTGTCTTGGCTGGGATTTCACCAGCTGTGAAGAGTCCATATGCTAGCTTGTAGATCCTAAAAGCTGTTGTTCTAAAATCCAGACTACTAGAGACACAGTAGAGTGGAGAGGTGGCCCAGCAGTTAAGGGTGTACTATTCTTGCAGAGGACCTGAGTTTAGTGTCCATCACCAGTGTCAGGCATCTCATAGCTAATGGCCTGTGACTCCAGCTCCAGAGGATCTGACCCTCTTCTCTGGCCTCCTTTGGCATCCACACACAGAGACACACATATAAACATACATTTAAAAAGTAAAATAAGTCTTTTTAAAAAGAGAGAGAGACGTGGGCATGTGTGTTATAAATTAAAATACAACTTCTGATTTAAGAAAAAGAAAATCCTCTCTAAACTGGGCCATTCTACGGATGGCAAAACACAGCCCAGAGAAAGCTGTGCAAAAATCTTACAACTGACTATGTGCTTGCTGCAATTTGTCACGCTGCCTCGCCTCCACAAAGGGAACTGTTGAAGGTAGAGCCTTGCTTGTCTGAGAGCCAGAAGGCTGTGAGCAGGAACAAGCAAAATCATTGTGCAGTATTTCTCTGGGAGTCTCAGACAGATACTTTGAGCTGTTGCCCAAACTCACGGAAGACAAGCCCATTTCATTTCCCTGCTCCCCTCCCACTCAGTCCTAGCAGCATCGATCATTTTACTGGGGGAAACAGAAAGACTGAGCCTGGTGCGCATCCTCTGGCTCTGGGCACTGTCAGCTGCGTGATGAATGGAGAATGGAGCTCAGCAAAGGCTTGGGCAAAGTTCTGCCTGATCACTGGTCATTTGGTATTCATGGAGGCTCCTAATTGTCACCTGGTGGTAGAGCGCTGCCCTGGGGTTAAGAAAGGAGGGGCTCTCTCAGGCATTAACCTTTACCGTTGCCTCTCTAGCTGTGAAGATGCTGATGGAGAAGTTCAGATGAGTCACACCTGACAGGCTGTCCATCTGCTGGTATCCCAGCCATCTCAGTGGAAGGCAGCAAAACACACCCCCTCCCAATCAAACACAGTAGAAAGATAAGGGTGAGAACTTTTGGCCCTAATACAGTAATGTCTTCCTATGAGCTGTGGTACATTCCAGTACCTGGGAAGGTCCTTCAGATATTGATGAAGGACCCCTGACATTCTGAAAGCTACAGATCCATACATCACTGAGCACAGCTTTGGTGCCTGTCCCCTGGAATAAGAGTGTCGTTCATTTAGGATTTATGGCTCCTTGGAAGACAATTTATCTAAATGGCTGCAGAGACCATTAATAGGAGGCTTTAGTGCTTCCGACCCAGTTGGGGGTGGGGAGGGGCATGCATCTGGGAGCTTTACATAAGAGCCCAGAAAGTTAAATGAACTCCCCAAAACTCTATGACAGCAGGAACTACTAAACTGTCTTTAAGACAAAGCAAGGAGGGGTGCTGGGAATATAGTTCACTTGGTAGAGTGCTTGCCCAGCATGCATGAAGTCCTGGGTTTGATCGTCAATGCTGCATAAACTGGGTTCAGTGGAACACATCTGTGACCCAGCATCTGGGAGGTACCAGGAGGAGGATCTGAAGTTCCTGGTCATCCTTAGCCATATAAAGAGTTCAAGCCCAACTGGGGCTACAGGAGACCCTGCCTTTAAAAAAAAAAAAAAAGTGTATCTTAGTATATCTTTCCTTTCTGTGTTATTTTCTGTACATGTGTGGGCATACAGGATTTTACAAATTCTGTAAAATTTTAAGCTAAGAACTTCTGCACTTTGTATTCTGCTGCCTCATTGGACATTATGTGCTCTGGTTACACTCTACTCAGGAGCACGTTCTGTTTGAGCCAGCTGACAGTGGTAGATTTGCCCCGAGTGGTAGGGATAGTGCATCCACCACTTTGCTACTCTTAGATGTTTCATTGTTTCCATTTTCACCCGTCTCTCACATTTTCCTTAGGTTAAATCTGAGAAGTGAGCGTCTTAGATGGAAGGGCACTTAACATAGGTTGCCTTCTGAGTTTTCTAGTCATTTTCTTTTCACTTTCCTTTGGCAGTAGGCCATCGAGGAGCAAGGGAGGTTCTATTGACTTTTTAATCCTTCCTGGGAGAATGATTATCGGGTGTGTCTCATTCCTTCACTGCTTCCTAGCCCTACCATCCCCAAACGGGGACATCCATCCTTAGCTTTAACTACTCCTCTACCTTACCTAGGAACTCATTCACCCAGTACCCCTAAATCTGGGCTGACTTTTGCCCTCTGAACTTCCTCCCTGATCCCACCAACCTCACCTGCTCTCAGCAATCCAGCCGAAGTCTCTCCTCCCCCCACCCCAGAGCCTTCCCTAGATCCTCCATCCTCACACTCCTCTCCTCCTGAACCACTCCATAATTTATGTTCTCCACACCACTCCTCCAACAATTAATCACCACTTAGCAGCTGTATGACCTTCAGTAATCCCAGAACTTGTCGTGAGAATTTAATGAGATCAAGCCTATAAAATAAATACCTATCGCAGTGCGGGGGACACATGGCAGTTGAGTAATAAGCGGAAGCTGTTATTATTAAGATGGCCAGTTTGCCTTGTGACATTTCCTCTGTTTAATGTTATAGACACCATCCTCTACTACCATTTATCCATGTGTGACCTGGGTTCTGAGGCCCTGAGGGAAGAGGCTCTGTGGTACCCAGACCAGGGTCTTAGAGAGATGCCCAGAACATGGCTGCCTCTGATCAAGCATTAGGATCACCTAGGTCTCTTTCCTCTGCTTCTCCACCTGGCTTTGCCTCTTAGCTGACCCTAGAACCCAAGCCCTCACCTGCCTTACCTCTGGCTCACCATTCAAAGCTGCTAACGTATGTGTTGAGAGCCAGATGGGTGCAGCAGTCCCAGTTTTAGAAATTGTCCCAGTTGCGTGTTTCATTTAATTGAGTGGTAGGAGTGCTGAGTATGTAGGGTTTCTGAGATGGCAGGAAGCTGAAGAAGATCACCCTGTCCCTGGAGTCCCATTTTGCAGATGCGGCAAGATGTCTTCGTGCTGTGCCTAATTTCTGGCTCTCCTACTTACAGAACTTTAAAACTTTTCAATTAATTAATTTGGTGTCTGTGTAAGTATGAGTGTGTGTGTTAGTATGTGTGTGAGAGTGTGTGTGTGTTTGAGGGAGTGTGTGTATGAGTCTGTTTTATCCTAGACAAGTCACTACTCTCCCATTTTCAGCTTTCTTCTCTATCAAACCAGAGGTTTGGAGTAGATACCTGCAGCATCCTTCAGTTAAATTTAAATTTAAATTTAAATCCTTCAGTTAAATGGTTCAGTGAAACTGAAGCTCAGAGAGGTTAAGGGACATTCCCTGGATTGTGAACTACACAAACTAAAATAAAACCTTGCCTTACGTTCCAGAGTTTTTTATCCATCACGCCAGTCTCATGCCAATCAGCGGTTCTCTTCTCATGCCTCCCATGTTAGATGTCTGAATCACAAAGAGAGAGTCAGCACCCAGTTCTCACAGAGCTTCTACAGTGAAGCTTGGATCACAGATGTGAAAACCATAAACTTAAGTTGAAGTTGCTAGGCTGCTCCCCATGTCCATTTCGCCTGCTAGCACAATCAGCTGATTTAATCTGGTCAAAATAAAACCAAATCTTACAAGCCTGATTGCAGCTAAGTGTGGCTGTACAGTCGAGTTCCAGACAGTGGGATGTGCTCATCACTCTGCAGTGTAATTCCTCCTCACCCTGCCCTCCTCTTCCCTAGTGGCTGAAGTATTTAAATGGGAACTCGCTGGCTCGACTCAGGGACAAAGGCACTGTGCTATGAGCCATAAGACAGTAGAGTCTGGGCCTCGGATACCTGGAGAGAACGCTGGACCCATTCTTCCCTCAGAGACAGAAGTATATTTCTAGGTGCTAAATAAGGCACCACTGTCATTTGGGTCTTTCTTGCACCTTCTAAGTGCATATTCCAACCAATAGAGAGGCTAGATGAGATCCAACAGTGCCAAGAGAATACAAATGACAAGGTAATCCTGCAAGCAGTGGTGGTCAGTATCCCCACAGAGATGACAGACTATGAGCTGGGTTAAACATGGCGCAGCAGTCAGGAACACATACTACTGTTGCAGAAGACCCAGGTCCAGTTCCCAGCCCTGGTAAGCAGTTCAAAATTGCCTGTAACTCCAGCTCCGAGGGATCTGAGGCCCTTTCTGGCTTTTCCAGGCAACTACATTCACATGCACAGACATGCAAAAATGCCCATAACTAAAAATAGATCTTTAAAGCTAGGCATGGTGGTTCATGCCTTTAACTTCAGCATTTAGGAGGCAGAGTAAGGAAGTTCTCTTAGAATTCCAGGCCAGCCTGGTCTGCATAGCAAGTTCTAGGCCATTAAGGAGTACATAGTATACACAGGTACCTGCCTGTAAGTGATCTCAACACTTGGGGGGCTCAGGCCAGCCTGAGACATAATAAGAATGTCTCAACAACAACAACAAATACAGATGGATGGAAGAAAAAAAATAATCCAACTGAAGTCTGTGGACTTGAGCAATCTCAGGGATACTAGAATATAGATGGCTATTTGGAAAGAGACTAAAGAAAAGGCTTGCCTAAGATGATAGTTTTGGCCTGAGAGATTATTGAAATCACTGCGGAAGCTGAAAAATACCAATCCCTACATTCCAGTATCAATGTTAGGATTATGGCCAATCTTCAAGAATGAATCCCAAGAAAGTTTAGTTTAAACTTTCTAGATGAAATGATGATAGGTTGCGTCATTTCTGATGAGACACTAGGGATAAAACCAGGAGACCAAAACAAAGAGTCCATTCCTCCTAAAACTGTGATTGACATTATCTAAGCTTTCTGGATTGTGTTTTTAAAGATAATTATCAAAGAAGACGCTATCTGGAAGAAAGCTCACATGGTGTCTTAGTTACTGTGGTGGTTTGACTAGGAATGGCCCCCATAGATTCATGTGTTTGAATGCTTGGCCATAGGGAGTGGCATTATTAAGAGGTAGACCTTATTGGAGGAGGTGTGGCCTTGTTAGAGGAAGTATATCACTGTAGCGGCAGGGCTTTGAGGTTTTAAATGTTCAAGCTACACCCAGTGTGAAACCACATCCAGTCTCATCCTGGCTACCTTCAGATCAAGATGTAGAACTCTCAGCTCCTCCAGCACCACGGCTGCCTGGGTGCTGCCAGGCTTCCTGCCATGACAGTAATGAACTAAACTTCTGAAACTGTAAGCCAGCTTCAATTAAATGTTTTCTCTTATAAGAGTTGTCTTGGTCTCTCCACAATGATAAAACCATAACTAAGACAGTTACTTTTTTGTTGCTGTGATAAAACACCATGACAAGGAAAATTATAGAAGGGTTTTTTTGGCTTATGGTTCCAGAGGGGTGAGAGTCCATCATGGCAGAAAAGCATGGCAGCAAGCAGCAGGCATGGTACTTGGAGCAAAAGCTGAGGGCTTACATCTTGACCTGCAAGCAGGAAGCAGAGAGAGAGAATTGGGACACCTGGGGTCTAAGTATTCAAATGCCCAAGACTGTGGAGAGACATTTCATTCAAACCTCTACTCATAGTGTCCTAGAAATTCCTGGGCATGAGGAGAGGGTGGGCAAGATGACTTAGTGGGTCAGGGTACTTGCTGCCATGTCTGATGACCTGAGTTTGATCTCTCTTTTTTCTCCTTTTTTCTTTTTATTGTTTTTTTATTTCATGAATTTCACATCATGCACCCTGTTCCCTATTATCCCCTATTTCCCCTCAGACCCACCCTCCACCCTTGAAACCTCTCCCAACATAAAAAGTCTCATTGTGGAAGCTGTAATGTGTCTTGTTGTGTCCCACAGTATTCCCTTTTGTCCACACTGTTGTGCTTGCAAATGTTCATTATAATGATTCCTTGGTCTGGTATGAGGCCTCTGGGTTCTGCTACCTGTCAATACTGGAACCTCACTAGGACTCCTCTCAGATATACTGTTAATGCCCTGTGTCATGGGGATCCTGTAATTTTGGGTCTGTGGAACTAGCTTTTTCATGCACTCAAGCAGTTCATCCATGTGGTATATGTTGGAGTAGGCCAACTCAAAGTCCTAGTTCTGGGCCTGCAACCCCTACATCCAGGGCCAGTTTTACTGTACTTCCCAGGTAAGGTGCAGGGCCTGCTCTCCCAAATGTTATAGCAGTAAGAGCTGGACCAGTTCTCCTCCTCTCATGACCCCATCAGGACCAACCATCACCCTTGCTACCTGTGTCAAAGGTATCAGAGAGTGGAGGAGATCTCTCTCTTGCCATCACCACTGAAAAGCAAACAAAAGGCAGGGTTGACTCTTGCACACTCACACCCTCGGGGCTGGTTCACATACATTTCCGACATCCAGGGCCAGCTGCACTGTACTGTCCAGGCCAGGTGCAAGGCCTGCTCCCTGGAATCCTGCAGCATGTGAAGGGCAGGACCAGATCTCTTGTCTGCCACTGGTGGTAAAGGAAAAAGGGAGGGGAGGGGATCTCTCCCTCAAAAATACCATCACAAAGCAGAAAAAGACAGGGCTGGCTCTCCCACACTCACTCCCTCAGGGCCGGCTCACCCACATCCCCCATATCCAGGGCCACCAGTACTGTTCTGCCCAGATGAGGTGCAGAGCCTGCTCTCCTGAGTGCTGCAGCATGTGAGGGGCAGGGACAGTTCTTCTGCTCTTGTGACCCCATCAGGGCCAGGTCTCCTGTCCACCACTGGTAGTGTGGGCAAAAGGGAGGGGAAGAGATCACTCCCTCACCAACACCACTGAAAAAAGCAGACAAAAGGCAGAGCTGGTTCACCCACAGCCCCCACATCCAGGACCAGGCAGAGTTCTTCTAGTCTCTGGCTTGCTTCCTATCCTGGAAGCCCATCTGGTGCTAGCCTGGTGTTGGACTGGTGGTCATCACAGGCTAGCTCCCTGTCTGGGCTCTATGGCACCAAACTGGTGTTAGTCTCTGGCTTGATTTTTACCAGGAATGTTAGGCTACTATTCATTCTGATGTTCATAGGTCAGAACACTGAATGTAGACATAGTGTCTCACTTCTCTGCCACCTACTGATGCACATGTGACACAGCAGTCACATCTGCCATGCATTTAGGGGCAGGCTGAGTTTGATCTCTTAAATGAACTTACATAGTGGAAGAACTGACTTTTATATATTGTCCTCTGACCCTCAAATATTTTTAGTGGCACATGTCTGTACACACATTCCTGTAAATAAATAAATGCAAACAATTATTTTGAAGAACTGCTTGGGCTCTTGTTCCAGCTCTGCCCTTTGCCTACTTGGTTATGAAGTGCATAAGCCTCAGTTCTTTTGTCGGGGACAATAGGGAAAGTAAAGGTTGCCATGGAGATGAAATAGGAAAATATATGTACAAATATCTAGCTCAATGTCAACACCCAATAATGCCACTGAAATGTCAGTTGCCCTCTGGGCATGATGTTCTTGCTTAGTGTTGTGTACAAAGGCAGGAATGACATCAGTGACCCAAGGGAGATAACAGAATGAGTGTTAGCTGTCAGGGCTGCAGTCCACCCTCAGGCACCTACTCACCTTGGGTGAAGGGACCCTGGCATCTGCTGGAACCTGCCCATGCCACTGAGTCTTTGGCCCCTGGATAAATAATTGACCCTGTTATTAGTGCTCTGTGGTTACTACTGGAGGCTTGCCAAAGCCAGGCCAGGCCTTTGTGGCACTGATGGAATCTTGTGGAGTCCCAGGCAAGCTCACCCTTCAGCCTTGATTTCTATTAGTTCAGGATGGGGGAGAAAGGGCATGTTCTGGAAGCTCCCAGGGTTCTGCATCATGACTTGGAGAAAATAAAAGGGCTTAATTACTTTGGGGGAAAGTATGCGAGCATTTGACATTTTGAAAAATAGTTTCATGACATTTCTTTGATAGGTCTGGACCAAAGACAGCTGCTTATACATTCGGGAGGTGAAAGAAAGGGAGTGAGCAAGGAGCCTGGGTCTTCTAATAACACTTCCCTGTATTTACAGAGTGCTTGTTGCCATTCAAAGCAGCCTCATATTCATTACTAAATTATTTGATTTTTATGATAACTCAGTGAGGAAGAGCAGGAGGTAAAGAAATGCTGCCACTTGCCAGCTGGGTAATCCTTGGCAAATTAACTTTGCCCACATCAGTTTTCTCTTCTTTCAAATAGGGATGCTGTCTGTTCCATGGGCTTGTGGCGATACTTAAATGAAAGACTGGAAATGAGGACCAAAGGATGACTCCTAGCACGGAACGCATGCCATTCTGTGGGTTTCCATCTCCTCTCATTTTAGAGGTGAGAAAACTGAGCACAGAGAAATACTGTGAGTCCAGAGAGTGACAGGAGCCAGTCCCTGGACATGCCTGGTTCAGAGTTTTCTCACTACAACATGCAGATTCTTAGGAAAGTGTATGTTACAGAGAAAGCCAGAGTCCTTTCTGTGTTATGTTCCACTATATCCCATTTGGAGTGATAGAGTTTGATGTGAATTTTGCACTCCTAAGTGCAGGAGAGGTAGGTGGGAAGAGAGGACTCAGGAGGAAGGCAATGGCCAAGGAGTAAGAGAGGGGAGGAGACTGAGTTCAATCTGGCTTCAGGGGTGACTTCAGCTTTCCAGGCTTGCAGTGGGATGGGCTAGCATAGGTCACATAGTACAGAACCTCCCAGGTGAGAAAGGTTCATGTGTGAGCCTTACATGCATGGACAAGGAGCATCTGCCATAGCAATTCCTGACAAAATCAAGCCCATTCATGGTCTCCTCAGATTGATGGAGTTGGGAGAATTCAAAGATACTAAACTCAGAGTTGTGTAGTGGGATGGTTAATATTGATTGTCAACTAGACAGGGGTCTCAAATCATAGAAAGGTAAATTTAAAATAAAAACATGGGAAGTGAAAATATTCTATACATTCACTCATTGAATGTAATTCAAATACTTTAAGAATCCTGAGAGCAACAAATTATTAGAACTATTATAAGAATTGAGTCTAGTATCTGAATATTAGACAAATGCAGAACATTGAGCAATTAAACTGCTAATAATTTCAAGAATATAATTTTAAAAATTAATAGATTCTCAAATTGTAAAATAACTGTTTTGTTTGTTTGTTTGATTGGCTGAGTTTTGTTGTGCTGGGGACAGAACTCAGAACTTCACATATACTAGGCAAGTAAGTGTTCAGCCTCTGAGTTCAACTCCAGGCTGGATTGTGGAGTTTTAGTATCAGTTCAATGAGATCTGAGAGTGTGTCAGAAATGGTTAACGTGAACCAAGTGAGCACAGTAGAAACATAATGGTCACTTAAAACCAGACAGCAGCCTGGCTAGCCTCAGTTCCTGGGAAGCCTTCTTTGTAGTGGTTCATTATAGGCACAGCACAGGTTCTGTAGGGAAAAGAAAGTATGTTCAGAGAGAAGGAGGAAGTGGAAGAGAGGGAGGGAGAACTGAATTGTGGAGGTCAGAGGACAACTTTGGCTATCATTCCTTGGGTGCTGTCCACTCTATTTGTTGGAGAGAGGGTCTCTCATTAGTCTGGAGCTTGCCAAGTAGGCTAGGCTGGATAACTAGTAAGCTCCAGGGATTTTCATGTCTCCTCCTTTCCAGTGCCGGCATTGTAAGCACCATAATGTAAGTAATGTAAACACATTACTATTCCTAGCTTCTTCTTCCTTTTTTTTTTAAACATGGGTGCTGGGGAATTGAACTCAAGCCCCCAGGCTTGCAAGTAAGCATTTTACCACCTGAGCTATCTCTCCAGTCCAGACTTGGAAATATTTACCATAAAAAAGAAAATCCAAGAGAGGAAACTAATAGTAGTGATTCTAATATCCAGAAAGCAATAGCTAGGAAGCTAGATCAGGATGATCCTGAGTTCTGACCTCTGTGTCTGGACGAACTGAGTCAACTTGGGCTTGGCGTGTGGCTCTGCCTCAGTGGAGCCAGAATAGATCCTGGGCAGATGAAGCAGGCTGTAGCTGGGGGTGCTGACCATAGTCAAGAGGTCAGCAAGAGCTGTGGGTGGGGGCTTTACATGTGGGGCTGGAGGTCCAGAGCACAGGGATATTTCTTCTGATTTGGAGCTCTGAGGCTTGGAAGGAACAGAAGTCATTGAACAAATAAAAGGAGTGGGGTGAAGAGATGCAGTGGGGTAGGGTAGGCTGGTTGCCTCTGTTAATGCTGTATTAATTATGTGACCACTGCAGAAGTGTCCTTGACCAGTTATTAAAGGACAAGAGGCAAAACAGCACAGAGGCTGGGGGTGAGTTGGCTTTAACAGGCAGAGTGTGGATCAACTGACCAGTGGGAGTCAGAGGTCAGTAGAGGCCTGTGTTGACAGTGTCTGTCCACTTTATTCTTCTGCCATCACTCAGATGCTGGCATGACACAAGACATACCACCGGTGCTCAATAAACAAATAGACTGTGAATGGGCAAAGGAACAGCTGGAGCTCAATAAACAGTTATTGACTCGATGGATGGATGAATGAATGAATGAATGAATGAATGAATGAATGGGAAATTGACCCAACCTTTCATTCTAATCTCACCAAGTAGAAACTGTGAGAAAGGAGACTCACAACAGAGAGAAGATGGAGGTGATGCAAACAAAGGCAGCAAGGACTGTACTGAAGGAAGAAAAAGGGAGAAAGGGATAAAGTGCAAATGCTGATCAGTAAGACAGATCATCAAGACTGTCTTCCAGAAATAGTGCTTTATTCACCCATCCACTTTCTAATTCATTCATCCACCTATTATTCATCCATCCATCCATCCATTCACCCACCTACCCATCTATCCATCCACCCATTTACCAGTGCATCCATCCATTCAATCATCCAACCATCCACCAATCCATATGTACACATATACATAAACACATACACAAGCACACATCCATTTGTCTATCATGCCATTTTTCTTTTAGTTCATTCCTTTAATAGCCCTTTTTTTGGGGGGGAGGTCTACTACTACATCAAATTGTACTGGGAAGTATGAAGAACATATAAGATATGAAACCCAACTACTGCATCTGAAAATTATATATATAATTTTGTTTGTTTGTTTTTGAGACTAGGCTTCTCTGTGTAGCCCTGGCTTTCCAAGAACTCTGCCTCCCGAGTGATGGAATTAAAGGTGTACACTAATGCCCCACAAGGTCTATATTTTTTAATTACAGGGAATACGCTAAAGAGAATACTTCTGTGACCCCTGGTATATAGAGATAAGTCCTCTTTAGCCAAGCTGTCAATTCTGCATACACCAGCTGGGCATTGCCTAAGATAACTCTATCACTACCTGATACCATCAGATCCCACAAGTTAGAGGGCAGTCCTGGAATCACTCCCCACTTCATGACAGTCGTAAGCACAGGACTTCTGATCAATGGGCTATATGGGTTCTTCCTTGGCTTGGGTTCATTTTCTAGAATGGCTCATGCAACTTGGGAAAACAGTTTACTTATATTTAGCCATCTATTAAAAATAATGTTATAAAAGATATAGATGAATAGCCGGATAAAGGAGACTACAGAGAAAGTCATGTGGGTGGGTAGGGTCTCAGAGAACTTCCAGGCCCTCTTTGGGCATGGCACCTTCCAGGAACCTCTGCCTGTTCAGTTACCAGAACCAGTAAAGGTTTGTGTGGGTGTGGGGAGGGGCAGAAGAGGCATTTAAGCTTTTTTATGTAGGTATGATTGATTGAACATCTGATCATTGGTAATCAACTCAACCTGCAGTTTTCTCTCCTCTATTAAGGACTAGGGCTGAAAATTCCACCCCTCTGACCATGTCTGAGTCTTTCCTGTGACACGCCCCCCCCCCCCCCCCCCCCCACACCATGCATACCTTAACAGGAAGTTCCTAGGGACTGTTGGTTCTAGTCCTCTCATCAGCTTACCAAGATGGGCATCCTTCCGAGGGCTTTAGAGGTAGTGTGTCAAGACACAGGGGGACAGATGAAATACATATTTCATGATATCATAATACCAAAGACAACAGATAAAAAGAGTTTCTGAAAAGATAACATAATAAGGGGCTGGAGAGATGGCTCAGTAGTTAAAAACACTGGCTGTTCTTCCTGAGGATCTGGGTTCTATTCCCAGCACCCACATGGCAGCTCACAACTGTTTGTAACTCCAGTTCCAGAGGATCTGACATCATTTTCTGTTCTTCATGATACAAAGACATACATGTAGACAAAACATATATTTTTAAAATAAAAAAAATAGCAAGATGCATGGTGATTCAAGCTCACACAAACTGTACTTTTTGGGGCTACGGGACCTGGATTGTGGGGGAGCTCAGAGTAGTATCAGAAACATTTTCCTCTGTGGGAGTTCCCAGTGGGTGGCTCACTGTGGGGAATCTGAGAGCACTGGACACTGGTTTGGTAACCTGCTCTGCTTTACTGTGCTGGTCCTCAGTCATTACAAATGACACAGCAGCACCACAAAGTGGCCAATGCAAGGCACACCAAAGGCCTTTCAGCAGGTACAGCTGCTCCCTGGTGCTTGTGCAAAATCTGCCCATGACTGTCCCTACCCAAGTCCCTCCCCTGCAACGGTTCCTGTCTCTAAAGCAGCAGCTGCCTTACACCCTTTTATCTCTGACTACCATTGAGAAACTGCTCTTTTATAATTTTTTTATGGCTTTTAAAAGGGCTCAGGCATTGGCCCAGGGGGCTCAGCAGAGGTCATCCTGATGCAGAATCTCCTTGAGCATCCTTTCCACTGTGGGCCTACGACCTTCAGTTTAACTTGCATGACCTCTTAGGCACACACAGGCCTCACCCTTCCAGAGCATATGGCAGGCATCAACGAGCAACCATTGTACCATCTAGGTTATCATTACCGTTTGAGGCTAGCAAGTGGGCAGGAAATGAAGAGACTTAAGATTTACTTATGGAGCCGGGCGGTGGTGGCGCACGCCTTTAATCCCAGCACTTGGGAGGCAGAGGCAGGCGGATCTTTGCGAGTTCGAGGCCAGCCTGGTCTACAAAGTGAGTCCAGGACAGCCAGAGCTGTTAAACAGAGAAACCCTGTCTTGAAAAACCAAAAAAAAAAAAAAAAAAGATTTACTTATGTTGAGGGGGAGGTGGCTCAATGGGTAAATAGTTGCTAGATATACATGAGGACATGATTTTGAGCTCCCTTCCCCCTCTCCCCCTCCCCCGCATCCATGTTAAAAGCTGAGTATGGTAGCATTTGCCTATAATCCTAGAACTGGGAGGTGGACACAGGTAGACCTCAAGGGCTTGCTGGTGAGGCAGTCTAACTGAAAACAGCAAGCTTCAGATTCAGGGAGAAATCTTATCTCAAAAAAAGAAGATAGAAACAAAGGAAGGAAGGAAGGAAGGAAGGAGAGGAGAGGAGAGGAGAGGAGAGGAGAGGAGAGGAGAGGAGAGGAGAAGAGAAGAGAAGAGAAGAGAAGAGAAGAGAAGAGAAGAGAAGA
>CAJQZJ010031900.1:1470605-1488627 GCA_907164525.1 Lophiomys imhausi | reverse complement strand
ACACACACACACACACACACACACACACACACACACACACACACACACACACACAGAGTTGCTTTTATAAATGTTTAATAGTGACTATCTCATCATATCTTTCAACAATGCTGAGAAGGGGGTATTATTGGCAATCCCTTTTCTGGTTGAAAATGTAAGATTTAAGGAAGTAAATAATTTGTTAAAGGCCAGATAAATTAGCAGAGTTAGACTCTCCACCTGGATTACCAGTCAAGCTGGACACCCTTCCTCCACTGCCCCACATAGCCCCTTAGTGTGTTGTCTAGAAAAAGTTGGGCCAGATCATTGAGGGCAGAAGATGAGATTTACCCCTGATAGCACTTTACCCGAGCACCACACACAAGCAGTCTTTTCAGTTTCTCCCCGTGGCTGATAATGATGAGTGCAGATAATGATGATAAATCCTTTGGTGGTGCTGCCCAGGCGCCCATCATTGGAAGGGGTTAGACTTCACAGCAGCAGAGAAAGGGTTAGTGGCTCCCCAAGGCATCTTTATTTGTGATGGTTATTAGACAACTCCTGACCGTTTCAAAACGCACATATTCATCAGTGTTACCCAAGCCCCATGAGAGCCCTCAGCCACAAGATTCTCCTAAATGCTTTTCCTAAATGCAGACTCTGTCTTTGGCTTTCCTGCTGACACCAACCACAGAAGGATGGCTGTCTGAGACTGCTTGTTGCCCTTGAAAATTGAAATACCTGCTTGCAGATCTACTGATTTCCTGGGGGGTATATTTCCCAGTCCAACAAAGTATGGCACACATATGGTTCAATTCCACAGGAACATAGTTCCAAATCTGGTCCTTCGGGTTAGGGAGTGTTGAGATATATAGTGGAGTCAAATGGGGGTTGTCCTACATCTTTTCTACTCCATGGGCACACACCTGCAACCCCCTGTACTCCATCCCATGCCAGGCAGAAAACATATACCTACTGCCCAGATTAATTGTGCGCTTGTGTGTGTGTGTGTGTGTGTGTGTGTGTGTGTGTATGTGTATGTGTCTGTGTCTGTGTCTCTGTAAGACTGCGTGTAGAGTGTGTGTGTGTGTGTCTGTGTGTGTCTGTCTGTGTCTCTGTAAGACTGTGTATAGTGTGTGTGCGTATGTTTCTGTGTGTCTATGTATATGTTCCAGAGGTTGACATTAGGTGTCCTCCTAAATTATTTTCCACCTTATGTTTTTGAGACAGAGCCTTTCATTCAACCTAGAACTCATCAATTCAGTAGACTGGTTGTCTACTGACCTTGTCCAGCAAACCCCCAGATCCCTCCTGTCTCTGTCTCCCGAGGACAGGGAACACAGGCTCATACCTGGCTCTTTTACACAGTGTGCTGGGGATGTCAGTCAGGTCCTCATGCCTGGACTTACAGACTGAGGCTCCTCCCAAGTCCTTCTCTGTGTGGCTCTGTAGTTAGTAATGAGTCATTACCACAGACTGAGCACTCAGCCCTTTGGAGAAGACCAGAAAAGATGAATACCCAGACTCCATCTTCTAATAGGGACCACTGAGGTATGATGTCACCAGACAGCAGGTAATTAAGTACTAGATTTTGAGGCAAAGAACAGGATAAAAAAAAATACCTGGAAATGTTAGAGGTAAATATAGATTTTCCTTCTCAGGGAAGTTTCATGCAAGGTGACATCACAGCCAAAGGGATGAAACTTGGGTCTTCTAGGAGGCTGGAAAATGAATTCAGAGACAAATCAGGCTTTAGTCAGGCCTGGTTTAGGCCCATTCTTTACAAACTAGGGAACCTCAGCCTCAACCTTCCCAGTCTCTGCTTCCTCATCTACCAAATAAGACTACCCTGAACAGCCTTCTAGTCTAAAGTCCTCATGGTCTTCAAAAGTGGCCTGTTTAACTCATCTGGCTACCACCTCTCATGGGACATGAGTACATTTTGGCATAGAAACTAACCTAAATTGATGGAAACCTCTCATGGTTTTATGTATAGTACAAAGTAGGAATAGTTCCCTATTTCACTCTAGAAAAACTCCCGTGGGGCTGAGGAATAGCTCAATAAATAAAAGTACACATTGCTTTTGCAGAGGACATGAGTTCAGTTCCCGGCACCCACATGGTGGCCTACAACTATTTGTAACTCCAGTTCCAGGGTGTCCAATGGCCTCTTCTGATTTCTATGGGCACTAGGCACACATGGGGAACATATACATACATGTAGGCAAAACATTCATACACATAAAATAAATAAATATAAAAAATATTAAAAATAAATCTTAAAACAAACAAAGCCATGTATTTGATTATGGCATGCTGCCCCAGAGCCACCAGGGGTGACACATGACACACTAGACATGCAAAGTAAAGGACACCACAAGTCAAGCACTTCTGAGGTCTGACTCACAGCTGACCCAGTAAGGTCTGTATTAAACAGCTATAGCTAAAAGGAAAGCAACAGGCATTTCTATAACCCCTATGACTTGGAGAAGTGCTGTGGAGAGCAGGCTTTGCCTGGCTTCTGCTCCAAAGGGCCAGATACCAAACATTTCAAGCTTTGGAGGCCACATGTGGCCTCTGTTGCAACAATTTATTGTTGCTGCAAAATAGCATCTTCAGCCTACAAGCATGACCATGTACTAGTAACATTTTGTCTAAAGCTGGGGAGGTAACTTAGTCAGTAAAGGGCTTGGCATAAAAGCGCAAGGACTTGAGTTCAAACCCCAGAACCAATGTATTATAAAACAAAAAACAACAGGCATAGTTGTGTGTGCTTGTAAACCCAGTCCCAGGGAAGCAGAGACTGGTTGGTAGCAAACCAGCCTAGCCTAGGCAGCAACCTCTGAGCCAGTAAGTGACACTGAGTCAAAAGACAAAGTAGATCACACCTAAGGAGTGACTCCCGAGGTTGGCCTCTGACCTACAGAAACACACACACACACAGAGAGAGAGAGAGACACATGCACACACACACACACACACACACACACACACACACACAGACACATGCACACACACAAAAAGAGAGAGAGAGAGAGAGAGATTTTTTTAAGAAAGGAGGCAGCTGGTTTTCCCCAGCGGCCACTTATCCCCTCCTCTATTGCACAATGATCTCTGAGATGGATGAGACAGAGGTCAGACTCTAGCCCAATACCGTGTGATCATACTAAGTCTCTCCTGGCCCTGGACTTAGACTCCACTGTGGCATCCAGCCCTTCTGACCAGTGGTAGCAGGGTGGAAGACTAGCAGGCCTCTCGTGTGTCTGATGCATTCAGTACCCAAGAACATTAGAAGTAGAGAATAAGCATCCTCATACAGCTGGAAGATCAAAAGCCACGAGAAACAGAAAGTGCATTTTTTTAGTCAGGGCTTTGTCTGTGAAGGCCATTTGGCAGAATTAACTGAGTGACAGGAGTTGACACCAGCCGAGCAAGACTTCAGCCAACATGAGGGTGGCAGGTGACAGCTACCCAGGGCCCAGGGCAGAGGCAGCTCTGTTTGCCATCTGCCATGCTCTAGCCTTTTGGCCAGGCACCACAGGGTGCCACTCCTTGTGCCCAGTGTATGCCAAGAAGCAGGAAGCAATGGCAGATGCTCAAGATGGCCCTGGGGCAGGATGGGAGGGGAAGGCTTTGGGTAGAGTCTTCAAGCTGGTGCCCACTAAGATAGGACAAATGGGAGACCAGGGCAGTCAGCTTGGGCTCTAGAAACCAACCAAGGAAAAGACCCTGAGGCTAATCACCAAATCCAAGAGGCTGAGCATAAAAGAGCCTCCTGTTCCTCAATCCCAACCCCATTTCACAGATGACGAGTCTGAGCCTCATCCGGTGCCTGTAAGGAGCAAAAGGGAAGCTACGATAGTATATCCTGCTTTTCAGCCCAGGACCCTTTCCACCTTCAATTATCTTTGTGTGTTGTATGTGTGTGTGTGGGGGGGGGGGTGCACAAGTGTCTCCTTCAATCACTCTCCACCTTATATTTTGAGACAGGGTCTTTCAGTGAACCTGAAGCTTTCTGATATAGCTAGACTAGCTGGCCAGCAAACTCCAAGGGTTCTCGCCCGATGCTGGGATTACAGTGTATGCTAATGTGCCTGGCTTTTTACATAGGTTCTGGGGATCAAAATCAGGTCCCCATGCTTACAGAGCAGACACTTTACCAACTGTGTCATCTCCCCAGCCCCAGAAAATACAGTTTCCCTAACAGGCACAGGGAATGTATCATGACATAAAATGTGGTTATCATAACAGTACCTGCCACTAGGGTTGTTTTGCAGGCTAAGTGAGTGTTTTACACTGCATAAGCCTTCCCCTAAAGTGGGATCCACCACTGCAACTCTCCTGCTGCTCCTCTTTGTTGGTGCAGAATGACTAATTGATTTCTCATGTGTGGATGAAAAGCGAGCTCAGGCTGTTCATTGATCAGCTCCCCATAAAAACGCCTGCCTTTGTATCAGCCAAGAGAGGACAGATGCCCCCTGGCTAACTTTATACACATATAAAACTTCTTGGACACCACCAGCTCAGAAGCAAAACGACCCATTTCCTATGTCCTGTCCTCCCAATAGGGACAGAGCAAGAAGGCAGCTGGGAAGGCTTTGCAAACACACAAACCCCCCCAAGCACACTTGAGCACTGTCAATTCACAGTGGACGTTTCTAAGCCAAAGTGACAAGTCACACCTCCACGTGTCTTCTTTGGATGCTGGCTGCCTGTCCTGGTGGCAGATGTGGTTCTGGACTCAGGGCCCTCAGAGGAGGCTGCTGCCTTCATGGTGCAGTTCTATCGCTTTCCGGCTAGATGACCTTGCTTTGGCTAAATTGAATTCAGAGTCCTATCACCTGGCCAGCTCCTTCCTGATAAGGGCAATCACCAAGAACACCAACACTGTTCCAGTTTCCTTTACTGTCTAAAGCCACTGATTGGCTGTCAAGAGTAACTCTTTTTAAATTACGAAATGACATTTTCTCCCTTGAAACGCCTCGAGGGCAGCATTCAAGTACTTCCTCAGTATTACCTCAAGTGCTTAATACAGACAAGTCAGTCAATTGATTGACTGGCTGGTTGATCAACAGTTCACCCCATGAGCTCAGGGTAGGGCTCCAGGGCTGTCCCCAGAATAGCGGGCCTGGTCCTAGGGCTGCATCATCTAGGGAGAAGCAAATCCAAAGTCCCAAAGCTCTTATCCCAGTTTCTTTTTATTTTCTCAAGAGCGAGCATGTGTGCATGTGTGCCAAGTCACACATGAGGAACCTTCTACCTTGTTTGAGACTGGGCCTCTTACATGTTTGTCCGTGAGTACAAGAGGCTAGCCCGCTGAGAGTTTCTGGAAGTCTCAGCTTCCTGACTTGGCTTCCCTCCTTGCTATGGGAGCTCTGGGATTATGGATGCTGGCTAGCATGCTCCACTAGCATGCTTGGCTTTGTGTGGGTTCTGGGAATTCAGACTCAGGCCCTCATGCTTGCAAAGCAAATGTTTTTCCCACTGAACCATCTCTCTCTCTCTCTCTTAAATCTTTTTAATTTGTTGTTTGTTTTTTGAGATAGGAGAGGGTCTTGCTTGGCAGAGCAAGCTAGCCTGAAATTTACTCTGTAACTTAGGTGACCTTGAACTCACATCTGTTAGACCCCACTTCCTGAATAAGATCAAAGAAACAGCAGCATGCAGATCCCTCTCCTTGGGGCACGTTTGAATCCTAACTGTCTTGCAAGGGACCAGCTAGATCCTGACCCATCAGCGCCAGAAAGCCATCTCCTGTGAAAGGTATTGTCTTGATGGATTCTGCCAGGCAGGGACTGTGGCCAGCTCTCCAATCGATACTGCTCAGCAGAGGCCTTTCGAGAGCATAGCGGAGGAAAAGAGAAAGGTCGTTTGCTTAATAAATGGACTTTTGCTACCGAGGGTCTTTTCTTTCCTCCCTCTCTCTCCCCTCTTCCTATCTCTATTTCTCAGCTATGTGTCATTCTAGCTACTCTCTTCTTTCTCTTCCCTCCCTTCCCTCGGCAGTATACTAAAAGATAATTGTATAAGATAGCTTTAACTTATTTTTTACTGCTAAAAACAATAGCTTTTGCCTAGCTATACTTGCCATAAATAATTTTTGGAAGAAAATGAGGTTTACAAAGGAGGATGGGAGATGGGTGTGCGAGGGGGGTGGCAATGAACTAAGCATATGGTACTTGAGCCAGCCCGCCTGTTCCTGTAAGGGATGCTTTTCTTCATCTGGTGTCCTAAAGTCATTAGGACAGGAGCAGATGAGATGCCAACCAAAGCTTCCTAATAAAGATGTTTTCTTTACATTCCAGATTCCCTTCTATTCATGGACTGGGGACGTCAGGGTATGGTGTCCCCTCTGTTGGACATCTCTGTAATTTAACTACACTGTTGCAGGGATAGAGATTGGGATGTCCTCTGTGGCTTGCTATATTTGGGGGTTTCATGGTCGGTGCTGAGACCCTATCCTCTTACCCTGTTTCCCCTCCTTTAACCTTTGGGGGAACTGAGGTTCTGTAGGATTGATTGACTTGGCCAAGGTGACAAGATAGATGAGTGTAGAGTATTGGTGAAGTGGGACAAAGGAACAGGTCTAACTGGGGCCAGGGCAGGGCTATTGGGCTAGAATTGTACTAAGAGTTGTCTTTGGCTGGGGGGCCGGGAGGTACAGAACATCCCCATGGGCCGGGCGTTGGTGGCGCCCACCTTTAATCCCAGCACTTGGGAGGCAGAGGCAGGCGGATCTTTGTGAGTTCGAGGCCCGCCTGGTCTACAAAGCGAGTCCAGGACAGCCAGAGATATTCAGAGAAACCCTGTCTTGAAAAAACCAAAAAAAAAAAAAAAAAAAAAGAACATCCCCATGGATAGAGTCTCCAAGGGCCCTCCAAATGTAAGCTCCCTCCCTCTCCTAACTTCTAATTTCTGGTTTTGTTTTAACTATTGACAGAGAAAGAGAGAGAGAGAAGAGAAACTAGAGGGTGTGTTCTAACAGAGGGCCTCCTGCCCCAGTCCTGGGGTAAGTCTCCATGGTGTGGCCAGCAGCACTGTCTGCTAAATATGGAATGACTTCTCTATACCACTACCAAATGGCTACAACCCTTTTCACCTCCTGTCTGGAACCAACCCACAAAGGAAGCAAGCCGAGAACCAGCAGGGAGACCCAAGGGCATTTAAAGAACTACACATGAAACTGAACGGCAACCATTATGTCTCAGCCCTAGCGCCCGGAACCCAGGTGCGGTAGAGAACAAAAAGGGAAGCAGCTCTCTGGACACTGACAGAAGAAAACACATTCGGGAAGTCCAGCTCGGAGAAGCATGACCATTACAAACAGTATTGTTTCTCCGGCTCCTAGGAACTAGTGTGCTGGGTGTCTCATGCACATGACCTTGGTAACCAAGGTAACCAAGGGTGTAACTATAATATTAATAACCACCAACCAAGGTCTGGAGACCAGTTGTCAGAGTTGACTACAGTGCTGGGTTGGGACTCCAGCTCCCTCTAGGTCAGATGTTGACATGGGCTGGTGACTCCGTGGACGTCTGGGTCTCTAGCAGGATGGCTGGAGCACTGGGGCATGAGGGGATTGGCTTTACGACAGATGCCGCCTGCTTGATAACCAGGGTACATGCTCTGATGTGCACCTGCTGAACAGTAGGTACTCATAATGTCATCTCCAGGTTGAGGTGCAAAGGTCAGAGGGTGAAGAGAGCTCCCTGGAGTGTGGCTAAGTAGTGAGGTACCTGGTTGGGAAGCAAAGGGTGTCGGGGCCATAGATGTGATTTCAGTCAGGAAACTTCCCTGAGGGTTTTTATTCACAAGCTTAGGGAAAAGCAGCAACTCTCTAGCTAGCTTAACAGGGAATCTCAGAGCTGCTTCCCTCTCCCCAAGGAGCCCTGGGTCTGACTGGAAACACCAGTGAAATTTCATCAGCAGTGCCCAGACCCAAGGCCTCCTCCACAGAACACACAGGGAAGCATTTGAAGCAAGGCAACCTTCCCACAGAGTACAGAGGGTGGACTGTCCAGATTCTGCCAGGTGGAGAGACATAGGATAGAGTATTTCAACATGGCGGCAGGAAAGGCCTGGAAAGAATCAGACCAGTTGGCTGCTGATGGGTATTTATGGAACATTTAGCATGTGGCATGTTACTGAGTATGAGGGTCAGCTGAGGCTGAGTGGGGAGACACAACATTCTTTCATAGTCTGTTCCCTGTGCTGTTACTGTACTTGTCTCATTGCTGTGCTGGGCATTTTGTTTTGTTTTATTTTATTTTGTGTGTGTGCATGCACAAATGTGTGTGCCCAGACTCTTCTTCTCACGTGCACTCCACTATACTTTTTAAGACAGAGTCTCTCACTGAACCTGGAGCTCACTGATTTGTCCCCACTGGTTGGCCAGCAAGCCTCAAGGAGTCTATCTCTGCCACCATGTCTGGTTTTTTGTTTGTTTGTTTTAATGTAGGTTCTGGAAGTTGAATTCAGGCCTTTACACTTGTATTGTAAGAACTTTACTAACTGAGCCATCTCCTTAGCCCCTACTGTACTAATTGTAACGAGGGGTACTCCATTAATAAAATAAAAAAAGTCGAGAAACCACTGACTTCCATATCTCCATATATTACAAGAGAAGAAAATGACACACAGAATAGCAATGATGGGTGTGGCTTCTTGATCGTCCAACGCACTTAGGCCCTCCCATCTCCTTATCACGTACCAAGTACCCAGCACTCTGCTAGGCTGAAGGGTATGAGAAAAAAAAGAAAAAGAAAATCAGTGAAAACACGCACACATACATATATATGCACACACAACATGAATGGCATGCCATCCTCCAAGCCAGGGCCACTACATTATTTGTCCTGTCTGCCATGAGACAGAGAAGCTCTTTGGCTGCATCCTCCTGATGCCATGATATTCTAACAGAGCTACCACGATCTGAACCCTCTGATGCTCTGAGCCAGAATGGATCCTTCCTCCTTTGGTTGTTTGTCATGCATTTTGGTCACAGCAATGAGAAGCCAACTAATACATAGATTTTGTGGAGGCTGTCAAGCTTTGCATCCTCAAGACAAAGCTATCCTGGATTATTCAGATAAATCCAGGACTCTATGTCCTTATAAGAGACACACAGAGAAGAGAGCTTGTGACAATGGTAGTTGAGGCTAGAATGAAGCTGCCCCATGAAATGCCAGCAGTCAGGAAAGATTCGACCCTACATCCTGCTGAGGGCATGCCACTCTGATGTCACTGTAGTAGCAGACTTCTGGCTTTTAGAGCCACTTTACAACCCACTATCTTCCATCCCACCATAAGTTTACTGGGATGCCCATGCTACCACGGTGTCCAACTTTATATAGTCTCTGGGAGTTCAAACTCATGTCTTCACTTTTACATGACATGCTTGTCTTCGTCAAATGAATTGCTGTGTCAAGAAATATATTTGGAGGGCTAGAAAGATGGCTCAATGGTTAAGAGCACTGACTGTTCTTCCAGAGGACCTAACTGTGTTCAATTCCCAGCACTCACATTGCAGTTTACAACTGTCTGTAACTCCAATACCAAAGGATCTGATGCCCCCAGACAGACATACATGCAGTAAAACACGAATGCACATAAAAATAAAAATTAAAAAAATTAAAAAAATGGCCAGGTGTGGTGGGGTACACCTTTAATCCCAGCACTCAGGAGACAGAGGCAGGCTGATCTCTGTGAGTTCAAGGCCAGCCTGGTCTATAAAGCAAGTCCAGGGAGCTAGGGCTTGTCTAGAAACCTGGTCTTGAAAAAAACAAATAAAATAAATATATTTGGACTTTCATGATTTCCAACTCATGTCTTCAGAAAGCTTGTAGAACTCTTTCCTGTAGGCTTTGAAAACACCTGCTTAGAAGGCAAACTTCAAAAGTATTTATTATCTGCCCATCTGATAAGTTTATGATGGTTCTTGATTACTTGAGTGCACATTTCTTTGATTGTTAATTACAGTAGCTAGGGGCCCTGGTGGGTAGAATTCCAAAGAGAGACAGAGAGAGAGCTCTGTCTGCCATGCAGTCAGCTCTACATCCCACCCCAGTTATGGAGATTCCTGTACCCTTGTAAATGACCTCTGCTTCCTCCCTATCCCATAGGCAAAATAGAGACAAGCTGTCCTTCTCTAGTCCAAGTTGTCTTTGGTTTGCCCCTGCAGATGAAGGCTGTTGTATCCCTAGGCCCCTGCCTGACATGCCAGCCCTACAGGCTGGCAGAGTGAGGTCCAGCAGTCTAATCTCTCCACAGCTGGCTGGGCATGGCCACTGGGACCCTGTTCTCAAAGATCAATTGAAAAGGATCACCTCCGTTTCCTACCAAGGCACAGAAGAAAAGAAATGAAAGGGTGTGAGAATGATGTAAAGACAAATGATGCCGAGGAGACCTGGATGACCTTCACAGTCAGAACAAGGCTTCACATGACCAGAAGATTAAGCAGCTGTTCTTCCGGGCCTTCCTGACATACCAATCTGGTGTGCTCGAAGCTGAGAGGCCTCAGATAGACATGCTCCCTACATTCAGGTGAGAAGGAAGTATTTTCTGAAGAAAGGGCAGTGAAGAGGGGAATGTAGAATGTGTAAAAAGGGGGAGGTTGGAAGTGAGAAGTGGGGAAGAGGAAAGGGAGGAAGAGCAACGAGGCAGTTTGGAACACACAGTGGACCTGCTTATCAGCAGGTGACAGCTCTGAACACAACCCAGTTCTGATGCTGCCTAGTTTCCCATGAATCCTTGGGGGAGAAGGGGGAGGCTGTGTCACATCAAGGACAGCAGAGTCTGACCAAATGTTCCCATGTTCCCTCTCTCCCATGGTCTTGTTCTTCCTTACTTTCTCTCCATCCTCACTGGACAGGGTATCAAGCAACCCAGATTGACCTTGAATTCATTATGATGCTGAAGATGACTTTAAACTGATCCTCTTGCTTCCACCTCTAGAGTTCTAGAAACACTATTCATTCATTCATTTATTTATCTGTTTTTGTTTTGTTTTGGGTTTTTTTCTGTTTTTTTTTTAGACAAGGTTTCTCTATGTAACAGCTCTGGTTGTCCTGGACTCACTTTGTAGACCAGGCTGGCCTCAAACTCACAGAGATCTCCCTGCCTCTGCCTCCCAAGGGCTGGGATTAAAGACGTGAACTACCACTGCCTGGCTTTCTCTTTCTGTTTTAAAACCATTGCCTTTAATTGTGTGCAGAGAGGCGTGTATGTGACGATACATGTGTGGACAAAGGACAGCTTTGAGGATTCAGTTCCCTCCTTTTATCTACATGCCAGTTCTGGGATTAAGTTGGGTTGTCGGCACCTTTACCGCCCTATCCCTGCCCTCCACTCAGTCATCTTGCTGGCTCTGGGTGTGTTTATGAAAAGACCTTTCAGTTCCTAGATTTCTTCAGTTCTTCATATCAACTGAGGGAGTCCACTGAGAAAGACAATCATCTGGTCTGCAGGTGGGCCACACCTCACATCTGGAACCTCCGCTCCCTACCAGCTGCTATCTCTCAGTCTGACCACCTCATCTTGATGGGTTCTGGTGGGGTTGTGTGGTTTCTGTCAGCCCATTTCCTGGGACCCCCACAAACCTTTAAAGCCCAGTTGTTTACTAACTTACCTTTTCCTAGGAACTGGACAGGTAATGGCTGCCTGGTGGGTTTCTTCGATGCTCCCTCGGAGCCCTTCACTCTTGGAGTACAGGCCTCATTGTCCCCATAGGCACACACCTACTGAAGGCTTATGAATTTTCAGTTTTATAATGGTTGAATCCTTAGATCCTGGCCAGAGAGGAAGCGGGAGGGGGAGACACTCAGTCCTTTTCTGCATTTCAGACGCCTGGACCCCAGAGAACACTGCAACCTGGTTGAGTGACTTAGTTGAGGTCAAGGGGTTACTAGGGCCCGAGGCAGGATCACACCTTTGTCTTCAGACCCCACTAAAATGTCTTCCAACCATAATACAATTTCCCCAAGCCTTTGCACTTTTGACTTTGTGGGCCCTTCTATCAAAGTAAAATGTTAAATATTATATTTTATAACTGCACTGGTATAGACAAATAATCGGTTCATTAGTCTATGTTCATTATTGTCTCTTTCACTGTTATTTTTTTCTTTTCATCCTGATTTTAAGAGAAACCCAAATTAAAACATCTTCCTGGCCCTTTGAAGTCCAGAGGGCCCCAGGCACAAGGCCTGCCACGCTTGATGGGAAGGGGCTGCTGACTTGCTACCTACTTAACACACACATAGACACAGATGGTTTTTTAAGTGGTTCCATACATGTGGAAGGAGACTAGATTATCAGGAAGGAAAGAGATCTCACTATTAATAATGCAAAACACCTGCCAGCCCCAGGCCCCTCCAGCTGGGAAACACATATAAAGGCTACCATTGATCTCCAAGCAGCCAGGAAGTTAGAATTTGGATTCCCATGGGAGCCTGACTCCTCCAAGCCTCTCTCCCTCCTCAGTCCCCAGCTCTCATTCAACTCTGATGAAACAGGATTCTTGATCTTTCTGGCTCACAAACATGTGTCTGATGCTGCTACAGAGCAGCGGTCTTCTCTTTCCTCAAGAGAACACATAAAAGAGTTTACTCATGATGATCAAGAGGATAGGCGCTGGGACTGGGGACCGCTCCAAGGGTTAGAGGATGCTGGGAGGCTGCACTGAATTAAGAGGCTAAGTAGCTCTTTCTGTGCTTGCCTTTGAAGAGCCAGGTAATGGCTCCTTCAGCTCTATGGCAAGTAATTGCAAGCCACAGTCTGGCTTTCCGCCTTCAGGGAGGGAGGAGCAAGTAGAGCAGAGAAGGGAACATGGGTAGCTAATGCTACCAGCCCTGACCTGCCAAACACGCACGCACGCGCTCACACACAATTCCATACTGTCACACTCTGTCATCCTAGGAATCCTTTGCCTTCATAAGTCTTGTCTGGCATAACTCAATCTTAAAATTACATGGGGGCGGGGGGAGTGGTCTGGGTTCTCAGTATGAAACCTGCTATGTGGTCCAGGTTATCTTTGAATTCACAGAGATCTGCCTGCCTCTTTACCTCCTGAGCATTGGCATTAAAAGCATGTGCTACTACGCCCGGTCCAATTTTATTACTGCATTCATAGAAACACTAACAATCTAAGCTGATGTCAGAGTCCCCAAGCACTCATGTACGTCTCTATTCACTCCTCTCCTTATTTAGCTTTAGAGATGTGCTCATGAGAAATCCAGCTAGCAGGACATATTTTTAACTCTTGAAATAATAATGAGTATCTATACATATGTGTCTGGAGGCATAAAACATGGATTCCATTTTACAAAGGAAAACATGAAGCTCAAAGAGTTTAAATATTTAACCTGGAACATAATGACTAATAAACAGTAGAACTTAGATTTGAACCCTGACTGACCTAAGCCCGGAGTACAGCTCAAAGGAGATGGAAGTCCAGCGGGCATTACACCCTTAAATTAAGGATGAAACATTGACTCAGAAATCGCTGGCAATAGGGAGAGGGGGAAATTGGGATAACAGACCTAAAAACTCCTGCACAGGAGCCTGCCTAGAGAGACTAATATCTTGCTCTCCTCCTCCAGCGAGGGCTGGAGCAGCTATCTAAAGGCTTGAAAAGCAAGGGGAGCTTATCAGTTGCTTTTCTATTGCTGTGATAAAACACCATGACCACCTAAGTTTATAGAAGGAAAGGTTTGTGTGGCTTTCAGTGCCAGAGAGCTAAGAGTATGTCATGGGGGAAAAATGTGGCAGCAGGCAGCTTTTTCCTCTTTTTGGGGTGTTGGAGGATGGGGAGTGTTTGTTTGAGTTTTTGTTTGTTAGTCTTGTTTTTTGAGACAGTGTTTCACTGTGTAACAACCCTGACTGTTCTGGAACTCCCTCTGTAGACCAGACTGGCCTCGAACTCACAGAGATCCACCTGCCTTTGCCTCCCTGGGACTAAAGGTGTGTGCCACCACCCTGGGTCCTGTGGGAGATTTTTTTTTTTTTAACCTCAAAGTCAACTCCCGCTGACGTACTTCCCCCAGCAAGGACACACCTCCTAAACGTAACTAGGGACCATGTAGTCAAACATCTGAGCCCTGAAGGGATGGGACAGGAATATTCTCATTCAAACCACCACTGAATTGCTTCTATGGATTACACATATCTGTGTCCTGGGGTAGGGGTGGGGGTGGGGGTTGTCTTCCTCCCTGGGGATGCTCTCTGCTTCCTGCCTGTGGACTAACCAGGAGAACCTCCCCGCATCTGGGCAAAAGTCAGTCTCTAAGGTGATCTCAGCATGAACTGCAAAAGCTCAAGGGTAGGAAAGCTCACCTCTCATCTTTCCACCAGTCACCTCTCTAAAGAAGCCTTCCAGCCCATGAGACTTGTACCCAAAGGAGATTGGAAGGAAGCATCAAAAATGAGCAAAGCAGCGGGGTGTGGTGGCACATGCCTTTAATTCCTGCACTGGAGGGAGAGGCAGAGGCAGGATCTCCGTGAGTTTGAGGCCAGCCTGGTCTTCAAAGTCAGTCCAGGACAGTCAGGGCTCTGTTATACAGAGAAACCTTGTCTCAAAAAACAAAACAACAAGAAAAAAAAAGTGAGCAAAGCATCAGCCTAAAGGGGAATCTTGGGAAGGGGAAGGGTGGTGGTGAGAATCTGGGCTGAGGACCAGTCCCCGCAAACAGAGGGAGTGAGATGGGGGAGTTTGAGGGGAGCTTCCTGCTTCTGCTGTCCCTTTACCTGTCTGCTTCTACCCTTTCTCTGCTGGTCTATACCTCTAGGATCTCAGATCCCTGTCACCAGTGCCATCTTTCCATGCCACCAGCTGAGACCTTCTCCTCTATATTAGTTACTGTTCTCACTGCTGTGACAGAGCCCCTAACAAAAGCACCTTAAGGAAGGATTTGTTTGGCTCACAATTTGAGGATAACTTTGCATTTCTGATCCTCCCTTCTCCCTCCACCTTCTGTGTGCTGAGATTACAGACTTCATGTACACTAAGCAAGCACTCTACCAACTGACTATAGCCCCAGCTCCAAGAATCTGTTTCTAACCAGCCAGATGACACAGCACAGGAGATGAGCCTGGGCTCTAAGAACTGCTGCTCTGAACCACTGGCCCTCTGGTAGAATTTTGAGTTTGTAGGAGGAAAACATTTGAGGCTTGGGGAAATCCCTCTCACCCCAGAATTCCTGAGGTTATGGCAAAAAGCTGCTTTTTCATAGAAAAAAGCTGTTTTTTCAAGATGAGCCAGAGAATGTGTTCTATAACCAGATCGCTGGCAAAGTGGGTTGTGGTGCCAAGGCTCTGGCCCTGGTTCTGGGTGCTGAGGGCCAGATCACCCAGCAAACGGCAGAGAAACACAAAGCCAGCAGCTGTGCAGCTCCAGGGCCAAGGCTTTTCATTAGCTGGACTGCTATTTGCCCTGGGGCTGTATCTGCCATGGGGCTGACAGGCCACAGCAGGTGTGGCCCAGTCATGGCAGCTGCCTCCACCTGCCCAGTAATTAACACAACAGTCATGAGGTAAAAGGCCAAGCAACTGCTCATCTGAGGACATTGGGGTGCATGGAGCACACCCAGGCAGTCTCAGCAATGCATCCCCAAAGATCCTGGGAAACCCTGGCTGGATGGCAGGTGAGAGAGGAGCTAGGTAGCAGGGGTGGCATCTGAATGACCATAAGGACCCAGGTACCAGCCCTGCCATGTTAATAAGAGCTCATGTCTATTAGTGCTCTCAGCTGTGGCCTACGGTTGGCTCCTAGGCAGGGATTCAGAGAACCTTTCTGGTGACAATGTTAATTTTGAACCTTTACTAAATACTATGCCAGGAAAAATCCCATTCCTTTGGTCCTCACACAAATTCAACAGATATTATTATATTCTCGTTTTTCAAGAGGAGGAAACAAAGGATGAAGAGGTTACTTAGACAATAATTGGCAGGACAAGAATGTGAACTCATCTATATGAGTTCAGTAAGATAAAAGCAAGGTGAGCTGATCTCTCACCCTGGGACAGAGAGGAGGGGTATTCCCTAGGTCAGGACTCCGTAAGGTCTTTAGGAGAAAGAGTTGGGGACTCTTGCTGCCCAATCTCCCTCAGCCTCTCTCACAAGGGCTCAGTCTATACTGGGCAGAGTAGAGGATGTCCAGGCAAGAGGAAGGCACCAGAAAAAGGAGCAGAGAGCTGAGGCAGGGGCCTGGCCCTCCTCACTGCAAGTCATGTGGCACTGTCCAGAGCGCAACTGCTCAGTCTTCTTTGTCCCCAGCCATTATGCTCTGGGTAATCTTTTGGGATGGGAGAATCGAGCCCTGACGTTTATAGAAAACACACAGTCTTCAGGCATTGTGCTGGGTCTTACTCTATATCTCAGTCACTCTTAAACAATACGACACAGTGCAAACACTACGTCCGTATGTGGTGGGTGCCTTCCTCTTCCAGGTTGCCTGTCTCATGGAAATCCCACTCTTGAGATATGAGCCACCAAGTTCGAGAACGTCCCAAAGCAGGAGATGAGAGAAATTGACACATCACCTCTGTCTCAGCATTTCTATCGATGAGCCAAAAACATCATGACCAAAAACAAAGTTGGGTGGAAAGGGTTCATTTGGCTTACACTTCCATATCATCGAAGGAGGTCAGGACAGGGACTTCTAACAGGGCAGAAACCTGGAGGCAGGCGCTGATGCAGAGGCCATGGAGGAGTGCTGCTTAGTGGCTTGTTCTCAGTGGCTTATTCCCTGTGGATTGTCCAGTCTGCTTTCTTTCTTTTTTTTTTTTTTCTTGGTTTTTCAAGACAGGGTTTCTCTGTATATCCTTGGCTGTCCTGGACTCACTTTGTAGACCAGATTGGCCTTGAACTCACAGAGATCCACCTACCTCTGGCTCCCAAGTGCTGGGATTAAAGGCGTGCACCACCATGCCCGGCACAGTCTGCTTTCTTATTAGAACCCAGGACCACTACCCCAGGAATGGAACAGCTCACAATGGGCTGGGTCCTCACCCATCAATCACTAATTATGAAAATGCATTACAGCTGGATCTTATGGCGGCATTTCCTTAGTTAAGGTTCTGCTCATTCAGAGGACTCTAGATGGTGTCAAGTTGACGTAAGACCAGCCAGCACAGCTTCTTCTCAGAGAAGGCTTAGAAATGGCTTCACCCGTTAAGCAAGACCATCCACAGGGTCCACAAGGCATGTCCCTGCTTTCAACGAATTCACAGCTGAGTGAATGGAGAGGGGAAAAAAATCACAAACCCTCTTGTTAAGGATCAAAAAGAATGTTCCAGACAATAAGCTCTTGAGCCCTTTGAAGTTGACAGATTGCTGGAGCCTGGGGAAGCTTCATGGCAGATGTGAGCACTGAGCAGGCTTGGGAAAGAATGATTTTTCTAAGAGAGAGAAATGGGAAAGGCTTGCTTCCCCAGCAAGAGGCTGCTGTGACCAAAAGTGTGAGGGCAGGAGGCCACAGGGCATGTCGGGAAGCAGAGAGGAGACTGACAATTCAAAATGGGTGAGATCAGAGGTGGGGAAGCTGGAGGAGGCTACGTCCAGCAGGTGGTGGCTGCTGGTAATGGTCACCGTTGATATGAGGCTTTGGGTTGAATTGCCCAGGCAATGGGGATGTGGAGGCAGATTCACCGTGACGTGAGATCATGGAAGTGGCGGCACCAGACACGGTGCCCAGAGCTGTGTGTGTTCTTAGTCCACAGGCCACATGCCAAGGCCAGACTGACCCATGTGATGTGGCCCATGTATCTGCATTCCAAGAGAAACTGAGATCCAGAACCATAGTTCCACCAGGCACTGAGGTGGGAATTCCAGACCAGAGCTGGGGGTTCAGATGTCACTGGGATGAAGTTTGAATATTTATCCATGGCCACCAGAGCAGAGCTGTGAGACAGGTTCCTACAGGTGGTAGGAAGAGAGAATGAAGGAGCTGGAAAGGTGCTGAACATAGGCTGGCCCTGTGAAGTGCAAGAGCTCATGAATGCTCAGTGTGTGTGTGTGTGTGTGTGTGTGTGTGTGTGTGTGTGTGTGTGTG
>CAJQZJ010031900.1:1449094-1470595 GCA_907164525.1 Lophiomys imhausi | reverse complement strand
TGTGTGTGTGTGTGTGTGTGTGTGTGTGTGTGTGTGTGTGTGTGTGTCTGAACACATGCATGGCACGAAGGTGAAAGTCTGAGGACAACTTTTGGGAGTTGGTTCTCAGTTTCTACCTACTGTGTTGGAACAGGGTGTCTCTTGTTTCTGCTGTCCTGAACTCTCCAGGCTAGCTGGTTTGTAAGCTTCTGGGTGATTCTTCTGTTTCCGCCTCTCACCTCACTGTAGGAATGTTGGAATTATAGACACGTGCCAATACACCCGGCTTTTCTATGGTTCCCGGGATTCAACTTGTGTTATTAGGGCTTTCATGGAAAGTGCTTTTATCCACAGAGCCGCTTTGACGGCTCTTTGGGACCAAGACTCATGCTGATCTTTGTAACAAGGTTGATCTTGGATTTATGTTCCTCCTACCTCCACCTCCCAAGTGCCGAGATTATAACATGTACCACCACATCCGGGTTACGTGGTGCAGAGGATCAAACCCAGGACCTCACTCACTCTAGGTAAACACTTCACCTA
The DNA here is from genome assembly GCA_907164525.1 of Lophiomys imhausi. NCBI lineage: Eukaryota > Metazoa > Chordata > Mammalia > Rodentia > Muridae > Lophiomys > Lophiomys imhausi. Next base: position 1,470,073 of record CAJQZJ010031900.1, on the reverse strand, counting down.
CTGGACTACATTCTCAGGCCATGAGTCCATGTTTCTGTGAAAGCTGGTAGGGCTGTCAGACTTCAATGGGGTTTTGAATCCAGCTGGTCATTTCACGGAAAAGGTGATGCTCCAAGCTGCACACAAAAACAGACTGGAGGAAAATAGTCAAAACCTCTGCAAGACAGAATAGGGTTGACATGAATGAATGAAGAATTAGAGCATTAGATTCCAGGTACCATTAACAAGATGATGTGAGAGATCAGGATGGGGCACATGTGAAGACTCACAGTTTGTCACTTGGCCTCAAGCCTCATGTCAGAGTCAAGGATGGGATACAGCTGCTAGAGAAGCTCTTGCAGATGCATCTGCATTCCTAGAATGCAGAGGGTTGTGCGGGTCAAGTGGGGTGAGGCTCCCCCACCCTTGGACTTTGTCAGGGTGTTGGGTCCACTTCATGAAAAAGAACAATGGCACCTGTAGATGTTGCAGCTCGCTTTGTTTGACTGATAGAATCCATTTTAACTGCTCTTAAAAGTCTAGAAGTTGGTAGAAAAAGGAAAAAAGATCAGATAAAAATCAAAAGTTTTCAAATAAAACCCCAAATTCCAGCAGGTTTTAGAAAGTCCAGACAACTTTGTAAGCCCTTTTGTAGCAATACCTGCAGGGATCTGACGGATGTCTGCTTTACACACATCAAGCATTTGCTTGCCAATTTGCCTCAGTGCCCATCACTTCTTGCTGTCCCCATGGTGAGGCTGAGCACTAGCTGTCTTTTATCATTGACATTGCAGAGAAAAAACAAAAAACCAAAAACCCTCCTTGTCTATGTCTCTACGGAAAGTGGAAAGATGAAGGCATAAGAAGCCCACGTGACCTCACTATTCCAGACCCGCTCTTTATTTGCTTGACTAGCCTGGGGTTTGCAGAAGTTTAAATCGGGTGTTCACAGAGAGAGGCAGCACAGCCCATACAAATATCTGTGGTGAGGATTGGGAGGCTGTCTCATCAGGTAAAGTGCTTGCCATACAAGCATGTGGACCTTAGTTGGATTGTCTAGCATCATATAATGACGGTAAGTAAAATCCCAGCTCTGGGGAGGTAGAGGCAGGTAGATCCCTAGGGTTTGCTAGACAGACAAGTCTAGCTGGTCAGTGGACTCCAGGCTAAATGAGAGACTCTGTCTCAAACAAAACAAGACAAAACAACCAAGGTGGAGAAGCAATTGAAGATACCCACCCCTGACCTCTGGCTTTCATGCTCATGTGCACAAATATGCACGTGCCCCACCCCCACCCACACATGGGAACATGGATGGACACATGCACTCACAACAACAAATACCCGACAAGGAGGGCTAAGGAGCATTGTCTATGTTCAGGTTGAAGAGGCTCAGAGGATGCAGAGTGAAAGGACCATGATAGTGCAGAATTGGCTGATCGTTACTGCAGCCCAGATGTCAAGGGTTCTAGGAAAACAGATTTCATCATAAATATAGATGAGCTGTTGAGCAATCTAGTTTTCCAGATGGAACTGAGCATCCAAGATAGTGGGGCAGAGGCTGCTGGAGGAAGAACTGAGAAGAACTAGCCAGGCATTCTAGGGCTCCTGTTAATGGGGCTCCATCCATCTTCAATAGGTCAATCAAACAAACAATAGCCAAAAGCAGAAAAAGGAGATGTATTCAGTGTGGTCACACTGGGAAGAGGAACAAAGAGGTTCATTCAGTGACCCCCTCCCAACTCCATCTTCAGGGTCCTGCCATAAAGGTTAAGTTTAAATAGACTGTGAGAAGTATGCATAACTAAGCAATCCCCATCAGGACGTGTTCCCACCCATCATCAACACTGTCACTGTCTCAGGATAGTCTCTTCTGCAGTGGTCAGAACTGTGGGAAATCTCTGCGTGGGACACAAGTTCCTCTTCTGACTGGCACCAGGCTTCATCCCTTTCCCTCTTCAAGTATGAGAATCCTGGGGTGGGAGGATGCCAGTTCTCGGGGTCCATTGTTTCAACACTGATAGTCAAAGGGCAGAGCACAGGTGTGTCTGTAGAATATCTTCATTCCTGCCAGGAGGTCACACCTCTATTTGTGAAGTGTGGCCATGTGCTGTTTACTCATCTAGATGTCATTAAATGCACATTAAAATCAGGAACCTTGAAGGAATGTGCCAAGGATAAAATGAAAGAATGAATGCAAGTATATTTTGCATAACATTTGACCTGTGGTAAATACTCAACAAATGTTAGCCACTGTGACTTATAACCAGGAGAAAGGTTGACCAGTTATCTCTAAAAGCCCTGCCAAGTCTATGTTCTGTGATTTTTATGTCTCATTCATCTCCATTTCCTCCTTCCAAGAAGATACTGAAAAGAGAGAAAAACAGTGGATTTCAACCTCATTTTCTTTATTGCTTCTATCTCATTGCCCACCCCTACAGCTTTCTAACTCATGAAACAGCCCCCAGCTAGCTGTGTGAACTAGAGACTTTATTTTTAGCTACTCCCATGGCTGCTTGTACCAGACATCCTAGAAGTCTGCTAAGGCTGGCAGAAGGTCTGCTCACTTGGAGCTGCCTGCTTGCCTCCATTGCTTCAGACTTAAAGCTGATTGCCCAGGGACCTTTGATCAACAGTGATGACATCAACAGGCCGAGTCAAGCTCAAGATCAATCAGCTGCATATGAAATGAGCCCAGAGGAAGCTGAGAAAGATGAAATACTGAGCCATTAAGATGAGACCTCTCCCTTCAAATGCAAGGTGAGTGGGTATTGTGCTGGGTTGCCCAGCTTGTGGTTTTATGGCTAAATTTGATGCAGAAAGTAAAATTCACTAGACAATCACAAGTTAGTCTTTTTCCTGGTAGAAACTGGCCCTGACATGCATTGCAAAACAGCTAGGTGTATTCTTCTTTACTGGTCAGCACTCTGGGGACTAGGGAGATGGCCCAGCTGGTAAGTGCTTGATGATCTTGTAGAGGACCTGAGTTTGGTCCCCAGCATCCTAACATTGAGGTCAGGCAGCTCACACCACCTGCAACTCCAGCTCCAGGGGACCTGACACCCTCTTCTGGCCTCTATAAGCATACAAATAGCTAAAAATAAAATAAAAGTAAGTCTTAAGGAAAAGCCTTTTGTTCTTCTCAGCACATCAGCATGCCCAGCTAATGACATTTCCTCAGGTGTCACAGTGCCCTCTCCCCACTGGTACAGCTGTATCTGCTCATAGAAACAAAAGTCAACTTCTTGGTATGGGACAATGACAAGACTCTAACTTATTTAAGTCACTGGGTGTCAGGTCCAGCCAAGCGGCAGAACTCAAAAGGCTGGCTGCTTACTAAGTGTTTCCATTGTCACCGCTTAAGGAATTGCTCCAAAATATAGTGACTTAAAAACCTTCTTTTTCCTCATGAGTCTGGACTGACAGAGAGTAATCTAGGCTATTCTTCTGGTCTCAGGCAGTTGCAGTTAAAGTTCAAGAGGGCCACACCACTCATGCACTTGACACTTTGACAGGGGCAACTGAAGGTTGGACCTCTCTTCTCTCATTCCCCAAACTAGCCTTAAACTTTGTCCCTGAAGGTGACCTTGAAGTTCTGGTTTTTCTGTTTCCATCTTCTCAGTGATGGCATCATAGGTGTGCATCATCATGCTCAGTTTATAGAGTGCTGGGGACCAGACCCAGGGCTTCCGGCATGTCAGGCAAGCACTCTTCCAACTGAGCACCTCAGGCCTTCACATCCCCAGCCCTTCCTCCCTCTCTCCCTTCTTTCATGGCTAGCCTTGCTAACTGGTGACTGGATCTCAACAGCCAGATTTCCCTGAGAGCACATTGCAGTGGGCAAGCACTTCTCCAGCCTTTTGCACCATGTCTGCTAATGATCTTGACCTCTGGCCAGGCCAATCACTATGAGAGGGGATGCCACAGAGCCACTACATTGTGGAGTGATGCATGTTACAGTGGCGTATAATTTATACAGAGGACAGGGCTCTATCTTTTCTCAAACCCTTTCTAAAGTTTTCTCATACTTTTCCATGAGCTCATCTTCCTCTGTCTTATTTTTCTTCTCTGTATAACTACCAACCTCCTCTAAAGACAACAAACAACATAAAAAGAAAAAAAAATTACGCTATGCTGTAACCAATTCCTGCAAAAGCAGTTCCATGATTAGGATCTAGGAATCTCTCTGAACTTTTCAGGCAGGAAGTTGTAAACTCATGGCCTGCAGGCATGTTTTGATTGAAGCATTTTTGTTTTGGGTTTTTTTTTTTAAATAGGAAAATTTCATCTTAAAATTCACACTCCAAGCTTCTTTTGAAAATTTAAAGGGCAGACAACCCTGGGCCCACATTCTTCCATGGTTAAACCTGGCAGTTGTCAAAGTGGAGACTTCTCCCTCCCACAGAGGAGGGCTCAGGGTTGTCCAGTTCACTCCAGTCTCCACCATCCTGTTACAGGGTGTGCCTGTCTGTCTCGCTCTTTTCTGTTAGTTGACTCGCCTTTGAAGCTGATCATTTGTTTTGTGTTTTGGACAGGTTCTCGTGTTTTCCGGGCTGCCTGAAATGATTTCAAGCTTCTGATCCTCTTGCTTTTACCTACCAAGGACTGGGTCTACAGGTGTGCGCCACCACGCCCCGTTTATGCAGCCCTTATGTGGTGCGAGAGACGGAGCCCAAACCTTCAAGCACGTGATAAAACACTATGCGCAAAAGCAACTCATAGAATTATTATTTGGGCTTACTGTCCGGGAGAAGAGTCTACAGTGGTGAGGAGGAACCTGAAACAGGAAACTGAGGAATCACATCTTCAACCACACTAGGAACATGGGAAAAAAAATCTAACTGGAAATGAGTGAGGCTATAAACTCTCAAAGGTCGTCCTTAGTGAATCCAGTGACCGACTTCCTCCAGCAAGGCTTCATATCCTAACCTTCACAACCTCCCCAGACAGCGCCACCAACTGGGGACCAAGTGTTTAAATCCTATGGGGGAGGGTATTTCTCATTCAAACCACCATTCTAGGCAAGGACAACACCGCCTTCCCCCTCCCCACGGCCACAAAGGGGCTTCCGAGTTCTAGCTTCCACTTTGAACTTCCTCTGAAGTTCCTCCCTCCTTACCCCACTCCCCATTTCCCTCCTCTCCATAAAATATGTCTACTGTGTCTTTTATCCCCTTACCACAGTTGGGTCACCACATCTTAGCTCAAGCCTTTCTTGGCTTGAAGCCAACTCACTCAACAATGCCTCGTTTACCCAGAGTCTAAAATCTTACTTCCTTTAAAAATCCCTGCTTGACCCGACAATGGCAGAATGAAGTGGATTCCTCCACACTTCGCTGGGTGGGTCTAGACTCCAGTCCTTCACAATGTTGCAGGCCAAAGCCCCATTACAGCTACCTCAGCTATGGGATTGCTAGAAGCTGCCTAAGACACAAGCACTGAGTCTTCAGGAAAAGCTACATTCTACCATTCGAGGAAGACACACAGTGGAGTCCTTTTCAAAGGGACACAGCTGGTCTAAACTTGGAGAAACATCTAGAACAGCACTGTTATTGGAGTTGTTAGGGTCACAGCCTGGGCCCTGGCAGCCCTAAGCTAGGCACGGCCTCCAGTCTTAAAAAGCTCAATAAAGGAGACAAGGAATAGAGAAATGCAGAAAAAAAGATTTATTCCATGTGGCCACATCAGGAAGAAGAGTAAATAATAAGATCCAGTGGCATTCTCCCATGGCCCTACATATCCATCTTTGGGGTCCTGGTATGAGGTTTAGGCTAAACATAAAGCAGGGGGGGCAGCAAGACTGCTCAGTGGGTGAGGGGTTCAGCCACCAAGCCGATCAACCTGAGTTGAATTCTCAGAAACCACATGGTAGGAGGAGAGAGATCACACTTGCCAGGTGTCCTCTGGCCTCCACGTTTATGCTATTGTAGGAGTCCCATAATAAATAAATGTAAAAAAATATTAATTATGTATACGTATGTGGGGAGGTACGGGTGTGTGCATGAGTGCAGGTGCCCTCAGAAAGAAGAATCAGAGCCAGCAGAGCTGGCGTTATAGATTGTGAGCTTCCAGATATGGGTGCTGGGAACTCAACTTGGGTCCTCAACAAGAGCAATATACACTTTTAACTCTCCAGCCACAAGCCAATTTATTTATTTATTTTTAGAACTCCTGGTATAGTGTAAACCCTGTTTTGTGACACTCTTCCTAAAGAGACAGGGTCAAACATCTATTCATCCCAAATAGGGAAGCAATAGCAAACAAAAGCATGTACACCTCCAAAGTCTAATTTGGTCAACCAATAGGTTTTATTGGGGTTGCTTCTAGGAACGTGGGTGAGGGGTTACTTACAGGAGTAAAAACGACTCTATGACAGCTGTATCACCAAAAACCACCTCAGCATGAGTGACAGCCCAGAAAAGCTAGAGACCTGGAGCCCACTGCACAGCCTACATGCAGCTCAGCAGGTTGGAGAGTGTCCTTTTCCAGCATCTCAGATGGTCTGGGGCTCTTGCAGGCAGCTCTGCTGGTGGGAGAGGTCTCTTAGTCGGCCTCACAAATGCTTAAGGGAAGGAGAGGCTTGGAATACCAGGTCAGTTTCAGGAACTTCCTGAATCCTTTGAGTTGTTTTCTTCCGGAGCTTAAGGCACTTTCCTGCAGGATGGGACGGTTTACCTTTTAGAACATTCTGGTGCCTCCTTGATTTCTATCATCCTGTCTCTTAAGGCTTCCCTCCAGGATGGAAAGCTTTTTTTGTTTGTTTGTTTGTTTTTGTTTTTTAATATTTATTTATTACTTCAGGTTACATCTCCACCACAGTGCCCTCTTTCCACCCATCCCAGTCCCACCCTCCCACCCTCTACCCCCTATCCCTTCCATCCCACTCCTCCAGAGTGGAGTGTCCCTACGTATCAGTCCCCTGCCCCAGTTCAGCAGTCATATGAGGGCCAAGAGCCTCCTCATACACTGGGAGTCTACAAGGCAGCACCACTAGGGCAAAGTGTCTCATTGACAGGTAACAACGTCTATGTTCCTGTTCCCTTTTGTGTATTGGTTGTAGCATAGTTACAGGATGGAAAGTTTTAACTGCTACACAGCAGTCCCACATAGGATCAGCATCTTCTGCTCATGTCTCTCCTGCAAAGTGGTCTGACAAGTTGTCAAGAACTGTGTGAAGTCTTTCCTGGAGATAAGTTCCTCCTCTGGCTGGTACCAGCCTTTCACTTTTCTTTCTTTTTTTTTTTTTTTTTTTGGTTTTTCGAGACAGGGTTTCTCTGAATATCTCTGGCTGTCCTGGACTCGCTTTGTAGACCAGGCTGGCCTCGAACTCACAAAGATCCACCTGCCTCTGCCTCCCAAGTGCTGGGATTAAAGGCGTGCGCCACCACCGCCCGGCTCAGCCTTTCACTTTTCAACATGAGATTCCTAGGGGAGTTCCAGTTTCTTAGGGACCGTGATTGTAATACTTTGACTGCAAAGGAGAGACAAGTAACTCATCAGAACATCATCTTTCCTGCCAGGATCATAGAGGAGGGTCTCAAAGTGACTTTACGGCAGCACCTCCTGCAGACTAGTTTGACAGGCAGTCATGAACGTGGGGTCAAGAACTCTAAAAAAAGGGCTCAGCTATCTGGGCTTTGGCTGACTGTCCCAAGCCATGTGAGAATATGGCATTAAGCCAAGTCATACCAGTGGGACCCATGCTTTCAACATGAACTAAACAGAGATAAGTGAATACCTGCCCAACAGCCAGTTGGTTCTTATCTTTTTAATATTTTCCACATTGCCTTCATCTGCAGGAGCAGTTCCCAACCTTCCTAAAGCTGGCACCCTTTAATACAGTTCTTCATGCTGTGGTGACCCCAACCATAAAATTATTTTTTGTTGCTACCTCATAACTAATTTTGCTACTGTTACGAATCATAATATAAATATCTGTGTTTTCTAATTGTCTTAGGCAGCCCCTGTGAAAGGGTCATTCAATCCCCAGGTTGAGAACCATTGATCTGCAGGCTGGTGATTCCCAAAGTACTTGGTGCCAGGCCCATCCATCTGAGGAGTGGTGCCCCACCTCCCTCCTCCCTTCCAGTCACATGTCTGGGCGGGGCTTGGAAAAGTGTAGCACTAGCAAGCTCTGCAGGTGAGCCAACAATCAGACAGGTGTGCAGCCATCTGTAGAAAACAGCTGCTAACATTAGGCTCTCTTCTTCCCAACTCTTGCTGAGCACATGTTGGGCAGTTTGGCACATACCATCCTGGAAAACCATCTCAAACGCCTCCTGGTTCTCCAGAGGTTTAGAGGACCACTGAGAGGCAACCGGGGCTTCCACAGAGTTTGCACACGACACTACATTAGAAACAGAACCTTCCCTTCCCCAGCTTTCTCCACCCAGATGCCCACATGGCCAGCTCCGTGCTCTGCCTGCCCTCTGAGGCTCTTTGTAATAGCATTTGACCTAGAATCTGCCTTCTGCCTGGCCGCAAGGGATTGTTTGCAGACCTGCAGGAGGGCTAATAAATAAATAATGGGCTTCTTTCTGGCCACTAGAAACCTTCTCAAGGTCAGTGATCTTGCAGAATGTGGCTTCACAGGGCTTGCTAAGATTAAAAAAAAATCAGCTCCCACTAACCACATCCTCTCCTCTCTGAAACTTTGAAGCTTCCCTGCTGCAAAAAAGGAACACAATTAAGGCTCGATAAAATTTTAATAGCAGGAATTATGCACTCGGCAACCAGCCTACAATTAGCTGTTGCTATGCTACGGGCAGAACCTAATCACGATAATGAGGCAAACAAAGGGAGGGAATTAATCAGGGCTATAAGGTTAGTGCACAGCCAGTTCCATCTCAGAGCACCGACTTCTGAAACACAGCAGTTGGGCCCCTGGGAAATCTCAGGCCTGTGCAAGGTTAGATCAGCTGGTGTGTGTGTGTGTGTGTGCACTCCTGACCCAAGAAGGCCATGTGCAATTCATGCCTACCACCACAATGACTCTGCATCCATTAAAAAACAACAACAAAAAAAAAAGATGATAATTCCCTACCCTGTACTGGAAGCCATAGCAACCCTGTAAGAGAAGAGATCACTACAGAGGATCCAAACCCTGCTCTCTAAGACAGCCATTCCAAGTGAGGTCTTTGGCTAGAGAGTACACCTGGGAGCTGTTATGAATGCAGAGGCTCAGGCTGGAGAGATGGCTCAGCTCAGCAAGAGTGCAAAATTCTCTTGCAGAGGATCAGAGTTCTATTCCCAGTACTCTGCAATGTTAGCTCCAGTAGATCTGATGCCCTCATTTGGACTCCTAAGGTATCTTGTGCACACACACACACACACACACATAATTTTTTTTAAAAAATCTTAAAATAACAAAATAAAAACACAGAATCTCAGGCCACTCCCGATCTCTTGAATTACCCTCGATTTTACCCAAATCATTATGTGGTTTCTGTTATGTTAGATAACCTGGCCTGCCAGGTCGCAACCTAGTCCTAATAACTATTTTATTGTAACTATGATCTTTGCCTGGTTCTGAACAAGGCATTCAAAGCATATGATTATTTTATTGACCCTTACAATAATCAAGTAGTAAACAAGCTGGCTTCCTGTCCAGCAGGAGAGACATCCTGGAGAGGAACACATAAAGTTCATCCAGCATGAGGAGTTTCTCCCTACTGCGGACAAGAAAAAGATGTTGTTTGTAGAGGCAGAGAAACACCCAGGTCACTGATATTTCAAGACCACCGATATATCAGGAGGGCATAGAATTGCAATCCCAGCGTTTTCCGATCCTAGGTTCTCTACTAGCCCATAATGACTCCTGTCACATAGACTCAGGGTAAACAAAGACAACTGTAACTCAGCCCAGGATATTAAGAAGGTACATAAGTAGGTTTTTAAAAAGTGAATAGTAGAGTCTTGGGTGAAAAACACCTGTAATCATAGCACCTGGGAAGTAGAAGCTGGAAGACCATGAGTTCAAGGTCATGGGTGAGAGTGAAGAAGTAGCAAAAAGCTAGAATTGGTGTGAGTGGGAGGATTCTTTCTAAAGAAGTGTGTGTGTGTGTGTGTGTGTGTGTGTGTGTTGCACATGGGTATGTTCAGGTATCACAAAAAAAAGGATATCTATCACTCTCTGTTTACTTCTTTGAGTCAAGGTCTCTCTGTGAACTCAGGACTAGCATTTTCTCAGCTAGTCAGGAACCCAGCAAACTTCAATGATCCTCCTGTCTCCATACCCCTCAGAGTTGGGGTTATAGGCTTGCACAGTGTCCCTTGCTCCTCTTGTCACACAGGTATTAGGATCTGAACTCCCTCCCATTCTCATAATTGTACAGCAAGCACACTTAACCCTTGAACCATCTCTGCAGCCTGATCAAGATGTTTTATTCCAGCCTTAATGGGAGGACATTTGAGGTGTCAGATCAGCTTGAGCAAAGCATAGGGACCTGAAGTCAGCAGGGCTAATGAGAATACTCACATGACCTGTGTGTCCCTCTGTCAGGTAGGGCCGGACTGAGGCTTCTTTGAATGTCAAGATAAGGCTTTGGGCTTCACTGGGAGTTAGTGAGGATCACCAGAGGATACTGAACTGGCAGCATAACATGGTCAGGCCAATCTCTAAAGATACCTGTACGGGCTTTGCTGAGCTTTATAGACAAGACCAAAGAAAACCTGAAAGCCTCGAGCTCTCATGGGGTCTAGGGGGACAAAGAGGAGAAACAACTAGATCCTGTGTAAGGAAGGGAGTGGGGCCCAGGGTGAATTCAAGGATCCAGCTCAAGTCTTGGTGAGTGAGGGAACAGGGAGCCCACGAGAGAAAGTTGACTTGGGGCTAGACAGATGTGTGCTTTGAAATATATTACAAAGGATATGAGTCTGAGGCTCCTTCAGATTCAGAGGTCATTCAACAACTGTTTGCAGAGGGTCAGGGCAAAGGTAGACAGAACAGAAAGCAGCAACAATGACAGCTAGCCTCAGCTGGATCCCTTGTGCAGGCTTGAAGCTCAGGGGCTTACAAGTGTCCCCTGACCCTTTTGTCTTTTGAAGTGACTTGTCACCGGAGGAATCTCACTCTAAACCAGCCATTCAAATTTCCTACGGAGCTTTAGAAACACCAGAGCCTGGGGAGTTATGCTTCCCAAAGATATGTGCACTGGGTTGGATGAAGGTTTCTCTTTAAAACTATGAGTGTCTCAACTGATCCCCCAGTTTCGTCAAAGACCACCTGAAACACATCAACAGTTATACAGGTTGAGTTATTTTTAGTCACTGCGGGGGTGGGGGCCAGGCACACAAGGAGCTGTGAGAGGGTATTCTCATCATCAGAAGATGTAAGAAAGAACTGATTATGTAATGTGGGTGCTGGTGGGAAGGCTTGCAGAGGAGTCTCAGGCAGGCAAGATTGCTCCAGGCTGGATATCAGGAAGCAGGAGAAGGGGCTGTGGAGACAGCTGAGTGGGTAAACCCCTTGCTGGGTCAGCATGAGGACATGAGCTCTGATCACCAGCACCCAGACGAAAAGCTGGTGCAGTGGTGAGTGCACCTATAATTTCAGGAATGGGAGTTGAAAGTAGGATCCCAGGGCTGCTTGTTGGCAAGCCAGTCTAGCCAGCCTATGAGAGACCCTGTCTCGAAAAGTAAAGAGGAAAGGCTGGGAAGGTGACTCAGAGTTTAGAGCACTTGTTACTCTCGAAGAGGACCTCACTTCAGTTCCCAGCACCCACTTCAAGCAGCTCAAAACCATTTGTAACTCCAGCTCCAGGAAATCTGGTACCTTCTTTGGACCTTCATGGATACATGCCCACATACATGGCACACATATACAGATAACACACAAATGAAAAATAAAATCCTTAAAGAAAAAGAAAGTTTAGGACGATACAAGAACATACCTGATGTCTACCTGTGGTCTGTGTATGCAACCGTGCACACGTACTCATGCACATACACATGCACATTTGAGCATGCACACATGCACTGAACATACATGCGCACACACAGACATGCAAACACACACAAACAGACTGCAGGGACAACCCCAAAGCCATCTCCATAAACCTCACCTATAAGGACAGACAGGAATGAAGATGGAAACTGCCAAAGTGAAAGAAGGAGAATTTGGTAGTCTGTGGCTGACAGAGTGACTTTGTTTTCATCTGTGCTTAGATGAATCATGAAGTGGCCTTGCCATGTCTCATTTTATCTCCATCTGAGAGTTAGTGGGGCCGAGAGTGGCACCATGTGAAACTGTTCTTGTCTGATCAGACACTAGCCTGGCTCAGTAGAGGGTCCCGTGCTTTCTGAAGGTCACTGGCCTTTCTGTCTTTCTTATCATCCGTCATCATACTGTCCTTGTCACAATCCCCCAGAGGAAAGGAGACCACAGGCAGAGGGGAAGAGGGGGTGAAATGTTTAAAATTAAGAATGAGAAGGACAGTGAAGGTGAGGAGAGTCTCCTGTGGATTCTGCTTCCCACCTCCAGGTGGAAATCTGAGCTGGAGGGGAGGAAATAAACGAGGGAAGCCATCCACCCAGTTTGTCCGTGTCAGCCATCACCAGTCAACAGTGACTTCGGCCCCTACCCTGGATAGGGAACTTTTTGCCACCATCTTTTTGGCAGCAGTGTTCAGTTTGGTGTGAAGGGGAACCTGCTTGGGATAGGCACAGGGGTCTTGTGAAGTGAGCAAAGCTGGTTTCAAATGTGTGTGTGTGTGTGTATGCACACACACACATGTATATGCACTTGTGCATGTATTGTGTTTGCACATGCACACACTGGTTTTGACAGCTCTTGGGAAGACTATGTCTAAGGTAGGTTGTCACCTACTCTGTGCATGTCCACAGCTCTCTCTGAGTTTGTCTCCCAGACAATACACCTGGGTGTATTGATGTTCTCTTCAAGGTTTAGGTGTCCTGCAGCCCTTCACCTGCACTCCAGCGTGTCCTAAGAAGGGGCATGTTCCCAGGCCTTCCACTGCTCCCACCTGGCCCAAGAGATGAGAATAGGGGGTTGCTGTGACATCCCTTTTTTTTTTTTTTTGAGGCTGGATCCATGAGTCCTGAAGATCCCAGGGCCTTGGAAGAAGCAGGACACAGGTGGCACCTACATACCTCATCTTTTATTATCATTATTATGTATGAAGTTGGGTTACTTCATATGGCTGTGGACACACATGGAGCTCAGAGGACATCTTGATGGAATTGGTTCTTTCCTTTCATCTTTACTTGGGTTTTGGGGATCAAATTCAGGTCATCTGGTTTTCGGCAGGCACTATTATTCCTTTACCCATTTTACACTGACCTCCCAAAATGTACTATGATTTTCGTGCTCCTGTAGATTTGGCTAAGGGTCTCCCCTTTCCAGGGTACCTGTGCTTACCATGCCCTATTCTAACTTCAAGATAGACTGCCAAGGGCTGCCTACCCCAACTTCCCTAGTCATGGTTCCCTCAAGCTTCCAGAGGGAACGTTTGCTGCTGCCTCAAGGAAAGCTCCTCACTCACGTTTTTTTGTTGCCCCAGGCTTCCTAACCTACCAGGGAGCTTCCTTGTTTATTGCCTGGTCCACTACCCCTGGAGCTTTGCCAGACTCCTGAAAGACAGCCATAGTGAGGAGGGACAGAGGATGGGGAGGAGTTCAAGATCATATCTAATGCCCAGCAGTGACCTAGGGTTCTAGAGTTGCAAGAGAAGACTAACCCTTCCTCTGGCAGATAAGTGGTTGCCTAGCTGCTATGAAAGACAAGCAGCTGGTTCACATCTAGACCAAGCCGTAGGTGGCCTTCCCTGTCCTTTCTCTTCCCATTTAAGAGGAGAGCTCTAAAGTCAAGAAGAAAGTGGGCCACAGGAAACAGTGTGTATTCTAGCATGAGCTCAGAAGGCCACAGAGGATGGGAGGACTGGCAATGGCTTTTCTTAACCTGTCTTAATTCAGTAGTAATTCTATTGCTCTTTGAAACAAACTCTTCAGTGAAGCCATGGAGAAAAACTAATTCTCAGGAAAATGGGGTGAGGAGCTGGGAATCAGGAACATCCTCTGAGGCCCCTGGGGCAAAAGCAGAGTCTTCAGTACCCTGGCAGGGCTGCTGGGTCCCCAGCAGACACAGAAGTCTGTTATCTCTTGCCATTGTCTGGGTTCTTACAGGGGGGACCTGTAACCCCTGATAATGAAGAAACACCCACTCTCTACTGGAAGTTCAATTCACACAGCCAGACCCCCTCCCCTTTCTTATATAGGGTCTGGTGTGGAAGCTGGAGATCGATCTTGGGTGTTGTTCCTAAGGATCCATTCACTTTGTTTCTTAAAAGAGATGGCTTAGGGCTTAAGACCACTGGTTGTTCTTCCAGAGGACCTGGGTTCAATTCCCAGCACCCACATGGCAGCTCACAACTGTCTGTAACTTCAGGATCTGATAACTTCACATAGACATACATACAGGCAAAACACCAATGCACATAAAATAAGAATTAATGAATTATTTTTAATTTTTAATTTGTTTTTATTTTATACATGTATATATATTGAACATATCCACTCCAACTCCCCCGCCAACTCCTCCTGAACACCCACAGCATATCCCTTCCCAAATTCATCTCTCTTCTTTCTCTCTCTTTTTGGTAATCAGTTAGTGATGCCTGTTATATCGACTGATCTGGTTAATCTGATCTTGCACAGGTAACGAAGCAGCCATGATGTCATGAATACACAGGCCTCTGTGTGGTGGAGCAGGCTACTGACAAGCTCCGGCTAGGGTTCTGACCCCAACTCCACCCCCACCTGCTACTTTTGTGATCATAGACAAGAAGTCCCCATGTCTCCCTGCCATCGTCTATCTGTAATAAAGAGATCTAGGCTCTTTCTGAGGTTGATGGGATTTGAGTTAAAGGCAGCAGACAGGGAAAGAACAGCAGTGGGCCTTGCACATCAATGATTCCCCAGAATAGAGTCTTTCCTCTGTCTCCCTCCATAGGACAGGAGCATGGCTGGCCAAGAACTCCTGGCAACTCAGCCAGACGTCCTGCTTTCTCATCAGATTGGATGATCCAGGAATTTTACCTGAATCTAAACACTGTATGCTCAGGCCCTTGGCAAAGAGGAAACGTTTGGCAGGAGGTAATGGTTCATCCGTTCCAAATATTGACTCTCTGTTAAGTAAAGCAGGTCTTCTTAATTTTCCCAAAGATGGTCCATCTGCCTGCAAGTTGGGCCTCAAGTTGGAACAGGCTGGAACTGATAAAGGGACACCCTTCCCATGACAATCTGTCAACTCTGATCACCTCTCTGTCTAGACTTCCAGCCTCCCAAGTCTCCAGCTTGGAGTGACTCATCTCCAAAGCCACCTCCATGAGCCTCTTATCTGCTGTTTAATTAGAGTCCGAGGTGCTGGATGCCCCAATGCTTTAATTGCATTTGTTAATGGGTATGTGTGATTATTGTCACCATATTCCTGCACAAGGCCAAACAGACAAAGATGATTAAGGGGATCTTTATAACTCCAGCTCCCTGCAGCCCTCTCCACTAATTGAATAGTAGAAGAAAGGATATTGAGTGCTTTTGTTCCTTCTTTTTTAAAAATTAACTCCTGGCTCCCAAGTCCTCCTTGGAGCAGAGCACTGGCCGCATTGCTCAGAGCATTCAGTTCCAACCCCATCTGTCACCTGTCATTTAGGCACAGTGCCCAGCCAGACCATCAGACTGGCTGGGAGTGAGCAAAGAGGAGGAGAGGTGCTTTCAGGGCCCTCAGAGGGTGATATCATTGCCCTGACTGTAGCACCTAACTTAGCTGAGGTGGCCTGGAAGTAGTCCACTGTTTGCCTAAGTCTGCACCACTGAAGAGTCCCACCCTAGCCAATTGTTTACATCTTCAATAATTTTGCGGAGGGGAGGGAGGGGCTCCATCTACCCAGGGAATGTTGATGAGGTTGATTGTGGAAGGACCTCTGTGGGTAACTGAGACTGCTCTGGTTCAGTGGTTGTATCCATCCCAAAGAAAAAAACAGTCATATAAAAGTACTTGTGCTAAAATACCCGCAGTGATTTACCCACTTACCTAGAATGCAATTCAAGCTCCATGCCATTACCTGGTACTTCTCCATCCTCATCTAGCCCTTGCTTACAAAGCTCCAATCTCAGGATCAAAGAGCACTTGCTCTTTCTTCCATTTGGAAGAATTGTCCTCCATTTTCCTCCTGGTCAGCCTCTTCTGACTCCTCAGGTCTCCCTCTTGTGATGTTTGGACTCACCATAGGTCCA
Source organism: Lophiomys imhausi (assembly GCA_907164525.1). NCBI lineage: Eukaryota > Metazoa > Chordata > Mammalia > Rodentia > Muridae > Lophiomys > Lophiomys imhausi. The sequence continues at coordinate 1,453,843 of CAJQZJ010031900.1, read as the reverse complement.
GATGAGTGAACCCAAGGGATCATGGACTGAAACCTCTGGAGTCCTGAGCCATGGTTCAGCCTTCCCTCTCTTTAGCTTGTTTTGTTGCAACAAGAGAAAGCTAACTGATTTAGGCTCTTTCTACCACCCAAGGGTGGCTCTCTGATCCTAGGAATGAGAGAGAAAGAGAGATAGACAGAGACAGAGAGACAGACAGACAAACACACATACAGAGAGAGAGAGAGAGAGAGAGAGAGAGAGAGAGAGAGATTGAGAATGTGAATTGCTGTGGTATGCAAGACCTGAGGTATGGATGTATCAGTGGAAAATATCCAATCTCCAGCTTCCTTCTCCTAGCATCCACTACTGCCTCCTGTGTGGACCCAGATCCTCTGGGTGGCACCCACCCTCATACTCTTCACATCTCCTTCCTCATTGGTCATGGACAGACCCCTCCCCTTACAACCTATTGCAGCATCCAACCCTTGAGGTTGGGCCTGTCTAGCATTCATTTCCCTCTCCAGCATCCCAATATTGTCTGGGAACCATGTTCTACTCCAGGGAACATAGGCTTGGTAGAACTTTCCTGACCAACAGTTGGTACTGGCTCCCACCTCTTGAAGTCTGAACTCTGGCAGATAGAAAAAAAAAAATCCTGGTGGTGATTTAGTCATTCTGGTGACACAACTCTCCATTCCTGGCACTCAAAGCTGTCCTGCTTTGTGCCCTTTCCCAGCATATATCTTCAGCTCTCCTTCCTTCTAGGTGTGCACTTCACTTTTCCATCAATTCTGTACAATTTCTAATATAGAGAGCTGGGTTTTTCTTGCTTGTAACTAGAGCTCTCTGGCAGGTTCTGACTGTCCCCACCATCAGTGCAAGCTGATTGGGGACACCCCTATTTTCTTATAGGAATACTGGGCGAGCTAGAGATGCTTTGAGGCCTCTGTTTCTTGCAGTATGAAGACAATTTTGGCACATTCCCAATTCCTGTGAGGATGAAAAAGGGTCTGGGGGCCACCCCTTTCTTCTCCTTCCCCGTTCCTTCCCACATCTTACATGAGGAGGCCAAGAGATGTGGTAGTGCAGGCATAGCAGGTCTCAAAGAGGTTGCTATTGTAACCTCAACCACATGTGCAGCACCCCTGAGGATACTCAGGAGGGAATAGGCAGCCACTGGGGGGCTGGCTGCAATGACTGTCTTTCAGCTGTTCTGCTCCCCCAGATCACCACTCTACTCAGCTCCAAGAACTCCAGACAGAGCACCTGTTGGGCTGTAGAGACCAGAGGAGGGGCTACCCTGAGAAGTTCTGAGCTGCCAGTCTCTGGGGAGGCTGGCAGAGAGAAAGAGCATTAGTCAGCTCAGAATTCCCAGACTAGAAACAAGCCTAAGAACCCATTTAGTCAATCAATTCAACTCTCCTTCAGTGGGCTAGCTCTGGGAGCCAAGCATGGAACTGAGGAGGCTGGATTGGAGACAGAGAGTCAGGAAACAGTAGGTCTCCACTGGGGGGAAAAATGGAAATGGAAAACACTAACCATGGCTACTGTTTGTGCAGGGCCCACTATGTGTTAGCCACTTTGCCAAGTTCTTCATAGACATCTGCTGTGGGTCTTTTTCTGTGAAGACATAAACAAACATTCACCCCAGACAGGGTATCAATAAAAAACAAGCAATTCTACCCAAGTCTAGATTAGTGACCCAGTGAGTTAACTGGTTACTTATAGAAATGTGGATGAGGGGGCTTGCTTACAAGAACTTGAGTGACTCAAGGGCCCACTCAGCATGAGTGACTGGTGACAAGTGACTGACAACACAACTCCCTGGAGCTCCCTGGACGACTTGCCCTGAGTTCAGCTGATCTGAGAGTCTCCTCTGCCTGACAATTACAGCCTTGGGTAGGTCCTGGAACTTTCTGAGCTTTGTATGTTTTGTTAACTTCCTGAGTCTTATGACCAACTCAATATGACTGAGTTGAATGTTTCAGTTTGGAGAAAAGATCCATATAACAATATTCTTCCATGTTTGTTAAAATTGCCCAGAGTTGTTAGGGGGACCTCTTTGCCACTGTGGGTGCTGAGCTCAGAGAAGTTAGACCACATTGTCCAAGGGTTCCCCGGCTAGGAAGGACCATTCACCGATACCATCTTATCTTCTGTCCTAACTCATTTATGCACTCACAGTGCTTGGAGTTGAGTAGGAGAGATTCATGAGCACACAACAGGACAAAGGCAACTGGTACCTATAAGAGCCCACCAAAGGCTGTAAAAGTAATGGGACAGTCAATGACCAGCCGTGAATGTCAGGGTGAAGTGGGGAGACACTGGCTCCAGTGAGCCTTAGGGGAAAGATGAACAGAGATCCAGCAAGGAAAGGTGAAAGGCATGGAAGGACTTTACGGCGGTAAGAATCCAGCAAGGACAGATACATTAGGTTTCGTGTGGGAATCCTCATCCTAAGGACCCTCAGCTGTCCTGGTCAGGATCAGGAGCCCAGGCTTATATGGAAAGTGAAGTGCTTTGAACTTAGTCTTGTAGAAAAGGGGAGTGATGCCAGATTTGCCTGATACTCATGTGACACCACAATGGCTTGTAGGAGGGACTAAAGAGTGAATAAGAATAGAGAAGGCAGCCGGGCAGTGGTGGCGCACGCCTTTAATCCCAGCACTTGGGAGGCAGAGGCAGGCGGATCTTTGCGAGTTCGAGGCCAGCCTGGTCTACAAATTGAGTCCAGGACAGCCAGGGCTACACAGAGAAACCCTGTCTCAAAAAACCAAAAAAACAAAAAACAAAAAAAAAAACAATAGAGAAGGCTAGAAGACAATTGTCAGGATGTCCAGGAAGGGAGCTAAACAGACGAGGACTGTGGCTGGGGTAGAGATAAGGGACCATCAGAAGGGACATTTCAGTGGCAGACTCAGAGGACTGTCACTGGCAGGAAGCTGAGGACAAAATTGTGCTTCTTTCAAAAGCCATTGCCACTTCAGTATGCATGAACATGTGAGTGTCTCTCTACATGCATGTCACATGGGTGCATGCATACACCTGAGCTTGCATTGGTGATCATGTATGTGCCTGTGCATGTGAAGCTCTGTATACTCTTGGAGTCTTATTCACTCATATAACTGCAGTTCTGTATCTGCCCACAGCCTGGGTGTGTCTCCTACTCCCACTGCAGCTGCATACACAGCCCCACCCTGCTGCGCTCTGGCTTTGTGCAGCAGTCTGGGCGCCAGGCACCTTCAGGGGCTTAGCTGCTTTAGAGACTCCCGCTACTAAAATGAGATGCCTCTTCATCCCTGTTTGATGCCGCAACATGAACCCGGAGGCAGTTCTCCAAAGGGAGCCACTGGTGGGGTGGGAGAAAGAAAGTAAACATTGGATTAAACTGAGAACTAACCTAGCCTCTGCTTCAGGCCTGCTGTGGAGCTCCTTATAGGAAGACTTTGAATTAACAACTGTGTTTCCTTCCAGCCAGGACTCCAGCTGGGAAGGGAAATGGGAGCTGTACCCACCCCGTGCTTCCCAAGGTTAGGTGGGTCCTCTCTCCTGTGTAGAACAGGCTTCCAGGGGCTTCTTCTCCAGACATGAAGAAAGGGGGCCATCTCCCTTTTCCTCCCTCCCTTCTCCCCTTCCTCCCCCACCCATTTCTCTACCCTTCCCCTTCTCTTTCTTCCTTTCCTTACTCCCGTTTTAAGAGGGCACCAGGGCTTCGCACCAACTCCTTTCTGCACTGACTCTGAGGTTCTGTGAGTGTGAATGAACGAGTGGGTTTGCATTAAGGGGTGGCTGTGGTCTTCTTGAAGGGTTGATTGATATTAAGAAAACCCAGGGCTGAGGATGTGGTTCAATGGACAGAGTACTTGTGTAGCAAGCACACCCTGCATTTGATCCCCTGCCCCATATAAGCAGGCTGTGGTGGTACAGGCCTGTCATCTCAGCACTTGGGAAATGGAAGCAGCAGGACCAGAAGTTCAAGATCATCCTCAGCTACATGGTGAGTTTGAAGTCAGCCTGGGTTATATTAGATCATGTCTCAAAAATTATCCAGGTAGACGAGTATTCGGTACCATACTAGGCCCACTAAAGGAACTGAATAAATTGTAGCCAGCTTGGTCAGCTTTCCCTCACTGTGCAAAACACACAAGATAATTGCTTAACAGACAGGAAAGGTTAATTTTGGCTCATGGTTTTGGAGCTTTCAGCCCATAGTTGCCTGGTGCTGTCACTTTGGGTTCAAGCACCACAGTACACTGTGGCCTGTTTATCTCATGGTAGGAAGCAGAGAGGGGCCGCCCCTTCAAGAATGAACTCCCTGTGATTTCACCTTCACCTCTTAAAGGCTCCCTTGCCTCACAATAGTACCACAGACTAGAAACCAAGCCCTCAACACACCATGTTAGGAGGATTAAAGCTATAGTACTGGGGCTAGAGAGATGGCCTAGTAGTTAAGAGTGTTTGGTATGCAATCAAGAAGACTGGATTTCAGATCCCAGCACCCACATAACAAAGCTCTTGCATACAACTATATCCTCAGCCGTGGTGTGGCAGATACAGGAAGATACCTGGGGCTTGCTAGCTTTCAGTCTAGCTGAGAAAACATAAGTCAAGTCTGAGTTTCAGGGAGAGATCCTACCTCAAAGGGATAGGTGGAAAGTGTTAGCGGAGGACACCAGATGCTGTCTTCTGGGCTCTGGGTGCAATGTACAGTCATGTGTACCTGCACACACACACACACACACACACACACACACACACACACACACACAC
>CAJQZJ010031900.1:1404602-1449084 GCA_907164525.1 Lophiomys imhausi | reverse complement strand
CACACACACACACACACACACACACACACACACACACACACACACACACAGACACACACACCACACACAGACACACACACACACACACCACACACACTCAAATAAATGTACATAAATAACAAATATTTTTAAAGAAATTATACATTATGAAATTGTCATTATTATATGCAGTAACCATAAGTATCTTCCAACCTGTCTGCTTTCATCAGCAGGACGTGTTAGACCTGAGGACAAAACATTTCCACAACTGCCTGATTAAGCAAGCTTTATTTAGGCCAGTGAGCCAGCTACCTCACCCTAAGATGGGATTTCAGAGAGCAGCCCCTCACTGACTTTTGAGGTTTCTTTTATGGGGAAGGGTTAGGGTTCATAGAAAACAGCTGTTGAGAACATCGGCCATTATACTTGGATGAAAGAGTGGCGGACTCATGGCCTGTTGGGTAGTTAAGTGTAAGAATTCATCACATGGAAGGGGAGTCGTCATGGGTGACAGGGGTTTAGCAAGGCAAAGGCCTGGGCATTCATCAGGGGGTTACAAGTTCAGAAAAACATGGTTTGCAGGATACATTAGGTTTAAGAAACAGAAACTTATTCTTGTAAGGTATGGAGATTTAATAACAACGTATAACAATGTGGCTCCTGTTTTGATTTCACAGAAGACTGTTATAAAAGGAAGAATGTACAATACCTACAAGGGCACAGCAAAGCAAAGGCTCAGACTCCTTGGGAATCAGGAATGAGGATCACTTCCTCGGGGAAATGGCTTTTAAGGACAGTGAATTTTACCAACTGAGTCCTTTGGGACTAATGTTGACTTTCCAATCCATCCACCCTCTTTTAAAAACTAGCCCTGTTGTTATTGCTGCTGCTGTTGTAATAGAGAGAAGATTTAGCCACCTCATACAATCTAAATCTCATCAGAGTGAACAAGCCTGGGACATCACAGTGAACAAGCCTGGGATGAGAGAGGCAGATCAGGAGGCAGAATGTCTCAGCCTTCCCGAGTCTCTCCCTCCCAAGGGTTACAACCAGCCTGACTTAGAGAGTATCAGAGGCTCAAGGCTTGCCTGCCTTTGTACTTTACAGTAATGGAATCATCAAGTCTGCACCCAGTGTCTGTCATCTTAGACTTAATATGTGTGAGATGCTCTCATGTTGATATATTTCTGCTCTTTGCCATACACAGTTGTGCTGCCTAAATTACACATTTCCCTTACAATCCATCACTGGTGAGTATTTGGGTAGTTTCCAGTTTGTGAGTTCTACAAGGAGCCCAGCAATGAACATGTCTACATGTGACTTTTGGCAGATATATAAACAAACTTGCCAGTTATATACCCAGAATCCAGTTTATGAATGTGATTGTATTCAGCTTTTATGACTCTTCTGTTTTCACAGAGGGATTGTACCCATTTACCATTTCACTGGCAGTATAGGAGAGTTTCAGTTGCTCCATATCCTCGCCAGCACTTTATGGTGTTGCCTGTGATTTTAACCTTTCTGTGTAATGCGAATCTGATGACTATGGGTTGAGCATTTTTTCATGTGCTCATTTGACAGTTGGACCTGATCCTTGGTAGAGTGGCTGCTATAAATGTTTTGCCTATATATTTATTGGGTTTATTGTGGTAGAGGTCCAGATTTCTTTGGAGGCATGGTTGTGTTGAATGAGTGTTTTTTGTTTTTTTGTTTTGTTTTAGTCTCAAATATGGGATGTGGGGTTGCTTTGTACATCATTGAAAAACAGAATTATGAAAAGGGCATATAAAACATCCTGATAAAAGAGCAGTGATGTTTTGCCAGCCAGAAAATTGTCACATGTGCGGAACATATTACATCCTTTGATGGACAGACTCCTTGGAGAGCACGTGATCTTGGTCAACAGGAAGTACCTTGTGTGGAGGTTGTGAAGTTGGCCAGTTGGAAGGCGGCCTTGTGAAGATAAAAGAGGAGGCCCTGGAAACGTGGAGGAGCTTTTTGCTTGACATGACTTCTTGTCTATTCTCATCGCTGCTTCACTTTAAAGGATTCCAGAAGATGCTTTGCTGGTTTGCTGCTGCCAAGACTTGCTGAAGGTCGAGGCCTAGGTTGGGCTGAGCCCAGGTCAGCCCATTTGGGGCCATGACGCTGCTGCTTCCTTGGCTGTCTTTGTTAATGGTCCTGGTTAGCTGTGTTCCCTTTCTGTTGTTGCTGTGTTGATTGCATCTGTTCCTGTGTATGCTGATTTGGCTGGACTGCTGACGAGTTATCCCAAGGACCTGTAACTTAGGAGGTCTATATCCTTTCTTTCGTGCCTTGGGTCAGTGGGTTGGAAGGTGTTTAGAGATTAATAAATAGTTTAAAAGTATGCCTTCAATTTGTCTTGTTGACTTCCAGAAGTTCTTTGGGCATATATAAATCTTTTATCAGTTCTTTTTACAGCTTAGATGTGAAATGTCTCCCAAAAGTTCATGCGCTGGCAGAAAATGCAAACTCCCAGTAAAGTCATTGAATTGAGAAGATGAATCATTCTATGACAGGGGAAGGAAGGTCAACAAATGATGTTTTCAAAGAATACACAGATCTTGTTTTAGATTCAAGAGATCACTGAAATGGACAAGAAATAATTACCACAAAGCCATTAAAAAATAAATAAAACCACAGTTAATTTGATTAAAAAAGACCAGCAACATATCTCAGCATTGTGACTTATGTTTCAGACTAATGTTCTTAATGTTGACCTATTTTTGAAACATTGTATTGTAACATCAATATCCTTTACAAAATGCCTTTTGAAAGCACTGTTATGGTTATATGAAGATAATGTACAAATATTAAAGGTTGTCTATATTTTTATTAGGATAGTTAAGTTTTGAAAAAAATCAAACATTTGTGTTTATTATTTTTTTTTTCAAGACAGGGTTTCTGGCTGTCCTGGACTCACTCTGTGGACCAGGCTGTCCTCAAACTCACAGAGATCTGCCTGCCTCTGCCTCCTGAGTGCTGAGATTAAAGGTGTGCACCACCATGCCTGTTTGTTTAAAAGTTTTGCACACACAAACACACACACACTCAATGTGCTGAAAGCTTTCAGAAGTGGAGTTTGGGGGGGAAGTAAGATTATAAAGATTCTGATCTAAATCCATAGATCAGTCCCTTGGTGGAGTCATGAGATGATAGATTATTGGGAAATAGTGAAAGGAGGGAGTAGGGCCTAATGGAGGAAGTGGTATCTACTGTCCTAGTTAGGGTTTCTATTGCTGTGATGAAACACCATGACCAAAGCAGCTTGGGGAGGAAAGGGTTTATTTGGCACTCTTCCACATCGTTGTTCATCAAAGTGGAGGTCAGGACAGAAAACAAACAGGGCAGGAACCTGGAAGCAGGAGCTGATGTGGAGGCAATGGAGGGGTGTTGCTCACTGGCTTGTTCCCCATGGCTTGCTCAGCAGGTTTTCTTACAAAACTCCGGACCACCAGCCCAGGGTCAAAGTGAACAGAATGAATACTCAGCTCTGCCTTCCCAAGCTCCATTGTGTGTGCAGAAGGCTGTTGTGACCAAATGTGGGGTTATGGCAGGACTGTGGGGCTGGAGGGGTGAGCCTTCTGCTCCTGGCTGGAGATGCTTCCTCCCCAGGTGGGCAGCTACTGAGCTCCTCCAGGAGAGAAGCAGCCTTCAGGCCGTGGTTGCCAAGCATCCCAGAGGAAGCCTCCTCCCCTTCCTGGCTTTTGTTTTGTGCAAACTCATTATGCAGGATTATCTGAGAGAGAGGCGGGGATGGAGGGATAATGGAAATATCTGGAGGCAAAATGAAGAGATGAAGTTCCTCTCAACCAGAGGAGGAGCCCACTTGAAGTAAGGACTCTGCCCTGGGGGGACCTGGGAGAGGAGTGACCATCATTCTCAGTGTGGCAAGGCTCTAGATATTTGCAAATTGCAAACACTCCCCCACACACAAAGAGGGAGAGGAAAAGACAGAGAAAGAGAGAGGCAGACACACAGAGTGGCAAACTTGGTAAGGGTTAAGTGTGACCTGTGTCACATAGGAAAAGGACATAGCCTGGATGCCACAGCTTCTCGAATCCCTGAAACACTGTCTGGGGTGGGGAGAAGCCTGATCGCTGAGGTAGTCCCAGACCTCTTCCTAACTTCATCCTGCTCATCCATGCCCACACTTGCTGACTCTGAACCTTCCCCATTTGTCCTCTCTATGCCCTGACCTCAGTGGCAGACCTCAACCCAAAAGCTACATGTGCTTTTCCAGAATGTGTCCCCCAACCTGAGCAGCTTAGAATGGACAAAGTGTGTGGGGTTCATAACAGTACAAACTGAGAAGTTGTCAGAGAAAAGCCTAGAACATGGGAAAAGGCCAACACCCATTGGCTGAAGCCCCCCCCCCCCCCCCCCCACACACACACAGGGAACAGTGCAGGCTCCTGAACCAAGAAGGTGAACCAGAATCTGGAACACCAGAATTGATGGTGATGTCCCGCTACAGGCCTCAGGAAGAAAGACTGCAGTTTTCAGAGCGTGCTGGTGCGTGACCAGGTGGGCGTGACTCTACCCCTGACTGGTGAGGACCACACTTCAACATCTGGACAGCAATAAGCAGGGAGTCTAACCTATTTTCCAGCGGTATCTCTTTAGTGAGTGAGCAGTGTTAATAGCATGTTAATTGCACTCCTCTAGAGGACAGGTTTAAAAAAAAAAGAACTGTGAAGAGACTGAAAATAGCAGCTCCACCAATGAGGCTTTGTAGGCAAAAGGGACTTAGGGAGACATGGAAAGCCTGAGCCTCTGATGCTGTCCCCGCCACCCTGTGTCCTGACCCAGGACAGTGCTTCCTCAGCCTGTAAGCTAACTGGGGGCTTCCAGTTGCCAGGAGTGAAAAGACTTGTACCAAAGCTCAGCCTGGCCTGACCAATGAAGGAACTCAACAAATTTTCGTAACCAAAAACTTTGGGGTTGACCCAGTGGTTGGAATAGTATCACCTGTTCTCTCTCTCTCTCTCTCTCTCTCTCTCTCTCTCTCTCTCTCTCCCTCTCTCCCTCTGGACTGTCACCTCTAACTCAGCCTTCGTCCTCAGGTGCCGTGTTTTCTTGCAGCTGTCGGTGGTTGTGGAGTTAGGTGGGGTGTCTGACTCCATGTCTTCTCCTTGCTCTATGTAGTCTAAGGGTGCTTTGCCTGGTAGAGGATTCCCTCCTCAGAATTCCTTGTCACTATACGCTCACACCCACTACTCCTGGGAGCTTTCCTTTGGCTCTGAGGGTCACACAACTATCCCTAAAACAACTGAAAGAAGCAATGGGAGCCGGGACTCCAGTTGGTCAAGGTTTGGCCACACATACTCATACCATGTGGAGACAGGAGAAGGGCTGGTCTTCCAGAAAGTAGGGGATGGAAACAAGGGTGACTGTGAGAGCCCCACCTCTTTCCCACACCACTCCCTCACATTTTCAGGCTCCTCTAGTCCTTTGAATATAGCCACCTCCCATACTGCCCTGCTCCTCCCTCTCATCATCCCTGTCTGCTTTTCTTGACCACCCATTTTGCTGGTGTTTTCTGAATCCACGGTCCCTAGGTGGGTGGCATTTCTATGCCACAAAGCCAAACATATGACACCTGGTAGGACTTTAATGTCCCACTGGGACCTGACAGTCAACCGAACTAAACCCCAGTTTATGTTCGTGCCCCACAACAGCCTAGTGCCAAAGCTGCTTCCATTTCAGGGTCCGCGTCACTGCCGCTACAGAATTGGAAGCCTGGCCCTGTGCTACTCCTTTGACTCGCTCCTCCTCTCCACCTCCCGGCCTGCTGTGGCTCCCTGTGGGGTCCACCCCTCTCCCCAGAGTCCCCCAGCTCTTCCTCGGTGTGCTTTCCACTTCCCTTAGCCCTGTTCTTGAGTTGCAGAACCTCCTCGTGGCCTCTGGCCCTAGAATGGCCTCACATGGAGGACAGGGCCTGTATCCTATTTGCTATAGCCATGAGCACGGCCCAGGGCACAGCCTTTTGCTCAAGTGTTTCTACAGAAGTAAGCAGAACAAGTCACACATGGGACCTGGAAAATGGAGGGAACTCTCCTGGGGAAACTGGAAAGAGGAGGGGGCCTTCCTGGGAAAAAGCCAGCCTTTCTGAAGGTCCAAGAGTACAAAGGTGTCACTCCCCTGGGGAGTCTGACCTCAGTCCTCTGACATACTTTCAGCCAGGGCCGCCCACTCCCTGGGATGGTGCTATGTGGGATGGCATGAGAGGAAAGGATTCTGTGTATGGATGTGTGTGTGTGTGTGTGTGTGTATGTGTGTGTAGGAGGTACATATGTGTGTGTGCACATGTGTGTTCATATGTATGGAGGCCAAAGGTTAACCTCAGATGCCATTTTTCAGGAGCTATCTTCCTTGGTTTTTGTATATGTGCTTGTGTGGGTAAGTGTGAATGTGAGTGTGGCATGTGTATGTGTGCATGTGTGTGCCAGAGGAAGACTTGAGGTGCCCTGTTCTATCACTCTCTGCCTTATTCCCTTGACACAGTCTCAGACTGAACCCAGAGCTCACCTTTGCTTAGCTAGGCTGGCAGCCAGCAAGCCCCAGTGACCATTCTGTCCCCAAACCCTCTAGTGCTGGAATTACAGGCATGTGCAGCACTCCCAGGCTTTTTAAAAGATTGGTATTATCTGTATGTATGTTTCTTCTGCACATACTGCTGTGCACCATGTGCATGCAGTGCCCACAGAGGCCTGAAGAGGGCATCAGATCTCCAGGAACTGGAGTTAAAGAGTTTTAGTGGCTTCACAATGTGAAGGCTGGGAATTGAACCCAGGCCCTCTGCAAGAGCAACAAGTGCTATAAACCAAACCACCAATCAATCAATCTCTCTCTCTCTCTGCCCAATCACAGGCCTCAGCATTTTATTAAAGCCAGTCAGAAACAATGGTTAGCAAACAAAGTAACAGACAGCAAGCAGGCCTCTAGGAGCAATTAATTAATATTTAGAATACAGAACAGATCACTGCATCACTTGCATGGTACCTATTCTGGTCCATGAAAGCTAATCCACAGATAGAAGGCTGAAATATTTTTTAAAAAAGAATCTCTCTCTCTCTCTCTCTCTCTCTCTCTCTCTCTCTCTCTCGTTTCAGGTTACCATCCATCATTTTAGGAAAATCAAGGCAGGAACTTAAGCAGGTAGTCACGAGCAGAGAGAAATGTACCCCCCCACACACAATGCTGCCTGTTTCGTTGCCTCACTACGCCCAGCCTAGGGAATGTTGCTGCCCACAGCAGGCTGGGGTCCGACCTCATCTCAATAATTCCTCATTCAAGACTCTCTCCTCTGGTGATTCTAAGTTGTAGAAAGTTGACATTTAAAGCTAGTCATCACAGATTTCAACCCTAAACCAAAGGAGATCCAAAGACCGATTTTACATGGGACTGAATCATGGTCCTGTCTCATTCTTCCCCTTTGCTATTCTGTGGCTCTTCACTTCTTTCTACACAGATACATGCTGCCTGGTAAGGCACAGAGCCCACTCTCCCGAGTGCTGCCACCACCAGTGAGAGATGGGGCAGCTCTCCCTAGCACCTCATCCAGTGAGGGGTAGGACCAGCTATTCACAACCCCTGGACATCCACATGGTCCCCCGCAACTGCCCGACCAGGGAAGTCCCCATGATCTGAGCCACGGACGTCAACACTGACCTCTACCCTCTACCTAGCCACAGACTCACACAGGGCCAGCCCTCAGTAGCTGCTCAGCTGGGACCTCACCATGGCCACTCAGAACAGGCTACTCCTTTCCATGAGTCTCTAGTTCCATCTCTCTTCATAATGCTCAAGCAACTCTACTTCTCTTTCCTTCCCATCTGACCACCATGTACTCACACATTATGGTGGTACCTGCTGCAGGCTGGTCATGTGGTTGGTGGACCCCTGGGCAACATCCTCCATCCATGTTGTGTGGCATGGCAGCAGGCAGGTGTCTATGGCCTGCCTGTGCCGTGTGCTGGAAGGCAGGTCTATGAGTGGTATGGTGGTCTACAGATCTCTGTCTGTCTTCTTTCTCCTGCACTGCACTGCCTGGATTTGATTTTATTTGATTTGATTTTTATGAGTCCTATGCATAAGACAGATTTGGCCACCAAGCAGGCACTGCCCTAGGATGAACACCACCATCTGCTCTGCCTCTGACTGATACAAGAACAACACCACTAACAAGGTGTCTTTTTGCCCTTTGCTAGGGGAGTGTTTTTTTTTTTTATTGTGTGTAAGTGGGTGTGCCTGTATCATGGGGTGTGTGTGTGTAGGACAGAGTACAACTTTTGGGGGTCAGTTCTCTCTTTCCACCATGTGGGTTTAAGGGATCAAATTCGGGCTGTCAGGCTTGATGGCAATCACCTTCCCATGCTAGGCTATCTTGTTGCCCAGTAGTTCTGGGAGTTTTTGAACAGAGATTCCTAGGGACTGGAGAATCTAATAATATTTTTGTTAAAGTAAAATCATAAAAGTGTCAATAGCTAGCTTAGCAGTCACAGTGTGGTTGATAGGGAACAGTTTATGCTAGATGACTGCAAATGTTGCTGTGGGTTGTCAGAGTTGTGTTTAAGAGGCACGGGGCAGGTGAGGCTGGAGCCATGAAGTGAGTCAAGAAATAGAGTCTGGGAGGAAGCAGGTGAAAGGATAAGGTAGGTGAGGATAAGGTAGGTGAGGTGCAGCATCTGGCATACGCTCTTGTCAGTCAGAGCTGGGGAATAGAACCAAAGGCGTGGCATCCAGCATACACATGGGCCACTGTGTCTGAGGACATGAGTGGAAAGGCCTGCAGTAGCTAATTCCTCACTTTGAAGGGTAGGAACCGCATCCTCCCTATGACCTTCCTAGGGGGCCTTGGGTGACCAAACAGGCAGGGCTTCGAAGTTGACAGGCTTCAGACTGAAATAGGAAGGCCAGTTCCTTCTGAAATCACAGACCACATCAGCTAGCCCTGGAATATTCCAGTCCTCCCAACCCACTCCATCCCACTACATATTAAACCAGCCATATGCCCAAGGTACATCAATATTATCCTTACACATGTCCAGGAGCTACCCTGTCTTTTTCTATTCCAATACCAACCTACTAGTCCAGAAGCAACCTCCCCACAGGCCCAGCAGCCTCTGCTCTTCTTTCTCATTTCTGCTCCACAACCCCTCCTAAGGCCAATAACCATTTTTCTAATGTGACAGCTGATTTGTAAGTGGTATAAGATTATCAATCCCCTCTTCCCTTTTATTTTTTCTGTAAACAACCGCAAAGCAAGAAGGAACCGAGGAATTAAAACAAATTATTTTTTCCATGAAAATAATATACACCTAAAATATATCAGAGGTACAGAGCCACCAACATGAATGGGGACCCACCTCCCAGAGACAGTAATGATAGAAGTGGAGCAAGGACACTGTGAAGGCCAGTGTCAGGGACAGCCTGTGAAATACTCACCCAGAAATGGTAGGCACTTCTGGACGTGCAATGCTTGCAGCATCATGTACGGGTGGTGTGGGTACCATTGACGACTAAATAAGATCTGTTTCTATGACAACCGGGGTTCCCAGGAGAATCCAAATCCATCAGCTCTAACTCACAAGAGAAATTTTGCCAATGTGGAAGACAAACCTGACCTCTCTCACACCAGAGGTCCATGAGAAAGGAAAAGAAAAACTTGCTTGGGGCCAGCCAGATGCCTCAGTGGACAAAGGCACCGGTCAATGTCCCAGATGGCAGAGGTAAAGTACCAGTCCTGCAGATTTTCCTTGATGTCCACTCAAGTGCCATGACATCTGTATGTGCAATGTGCACACACACACACACACACACACACACACACACAAATTAATACATAGTTTAAAGGAGATTTTTACCTCAATGATAAGTAATGTACATGAAAATTTGATAAGCTAAAATATGAGGGAGACAAAATAAGCAACAGTAAAGAGAATTTGGGGAAGAATGTTGTTTTAAAGAAGAAGATTTTAGCCATAAAATTAGAAAGTATGCTGCAGGAATTCCCATCAGGAGAAAGTTCCATGAGGTGGAGATGAGGAGAAAAGTAGAGAAACACAGGAGGAGATGAGCCCAGAGCTGGTGACACTCAAGGAAGACAACAGAGAAAAACATCCAATCCTTGATGCTGCGGTGGCTCAGCAGGTAAAAGCTCTTGCTGCCAAGTCTGGGGACCTGAATCAATGCCCGGAACCCACATGGACGGAGAGAACCGATGCCTGACAGTTGTCCTCTGACCTCCACACATACGCCATGGCACACATTCATCCACATACTTACCCACCAACCCCAAACAAAGTTAGAAATAAATGTAATAAACTGAAGTCAAAAATGTAAGAGTAAACACTGTGGAAAATGCAGTGAACGCTGGCAAGAAGTCAAAAGAAAATCCACAGAATACCTGGGTTGTAGAAACAGGAGGATCAGAAGAAGTTCAAGACCAGTCTGGGCCACATAGAAAGTCAGAAGCCAGCCAGCTTGGGTTACAAGAGGCCCTGTCTCAAACAACAAATAACCCCCCCCAAAAAAAAAGATAAAAGATAGAGAGAGACCCAGGTAATAAGCAAATTAAATGAAACTGCAAATGCATTAGAGTGAAACAACACTCTCTTTTCACACACACACACCTATATATATTTTTTAATGTAAATTTCATATATAGAGAATCTATATTTTATACATACATGAAGCCAAAGAAAATTTGTTCATATGTGTATTAAATATCAATGAAAAAGAACCCAACATATTGATGATATTACTTGCTTCTTTGAAGGAAAATTGCTTCTAGTATGGGTGGGAAAGGTGCAAGGAGGGGAGGACTAGAAGGAAAAAATTTTCACTTTTGTGTTATGTTATTAGCATATCGAAGTGTAATCCTTACCCCTTTCAACATATGCAAATTCACAAGTCTGTATGTTAATCCCTTTTAGGTTTTATTTTTATTTTTATTATTTTTATTTTGGTTTTTTGAGACAGGGTTTCTCTGTGTGTCCCTGGCTGTCCTGGACTCACTTTGTAGACCAGGCTGGCCTTGAACTCACAGAGATCCGCCTGCCTCTGCCCTCCAAGTGCTGGGATTAAAGGTGTGCGCCACCATGCCTGGCTTCATTTTTCTTTAATTGTATTTGTACCTGTGGCTGTGTATGAGTATGTGCACATGGGTGCAGGTGGCCACAGAGACCAGAAGAGGGCATCAGAGCGCCTGGAGCCAGGTTACAGGCAGTTGTGAGCCATACACTATGGGCACTAAAAGCCAAGCTCTGGTCCTCTGGAAGAGCAGCAAGTTTTCTAAACCACCGAGCCATCTGTCCAGCCCATGTCACTCTCTTTTTAAAATGCTTTCTTAGGACAAAGAACACACATCTGAAAATGGCTTATTAGGGGCCATCACAGAGTCCCTTACACAACAGGACACTCGAAGTTGAAAAGAGACTACAGACACAAACCAAGTAAGTCTGCCTGCTTACATGGCTTCTGGTGGTCTGCCTGGCCTCCCTCTCCAGCCTCATTTCTCAAGTTTCTGCCTGCAATGCTCCCCCAGGAACCCTGAGTTCTAAGTAAGAGCTTCCCTTTAGAATCTCAGCACCAGCTGCTCCCTCCTACGTCCTCTCCTCAGGCGTATGCTTTGCCCTGCTTTCGTTTCTGTTGGGGTCATAAAATACCCTGACAAAAACAATTTAGGTGAGACAGGGTTTATTTTCGCTCACAGTCCCAGGTTACAGCCCATCAGAGTGGGACGGTCACAGCACTAGCTTGAGACTACTGACCACATCACACAACAGTCAAGAGCAGAGAGAAAATGAACGCAAGCATGCTTCTACTGCTCACTTTCTCCACCCTCCCGCACTGGAGGTGTGCACGACCCAGACCCAGGGAATGGCGCCCCCATGGTAGACTGGTTCTCCCTATGTTGATTAATGTAATCAAGACACTTCCCAATAGACAGGCCCAGCGGACAACCTGGTCTAGACAATCTCTCATTGAGGGTCTTCCCAGGCGATTCTAGATTGGGTCGAGTTGACAATCAAAACCAACTGTCACATGCTGCATGTGCTTCCAGTGTGAAATTCCCTCTGTCTTACATGTTTTACCAATTCTAAAAGTCATACACCCGAGACAGGCAAGTACAGGAGATAGCTTAGTACGTTGGGACCCTGTTTGATTTGAGGTTATACACACACCCCTCTTGCAATAATGCACTTGGCAACCTAGTTCCTTTATCTACACCTACCAAGCACACACACCCGTCTCCAGACCATACACCTAGCGACCTTCAGAACCTATCACCTGAATCAGGCTTCATGTACTCCCATCAGTAAACAACAGTATGTGCTTCCCCATCCCTAGCAACAATCACATCTAAACATTTCCTATTCAAGTGTTTTCCCAGTGTATCCTGGTATGAAGAATAGACAAGCCAGTCTGCCCTGAATTGGTTTTGGGTGCGTGTACAGTAAGGCAAAGCTGTGTCCTCTAATAGCCTTTTGGGAGAATCCCCTATTTATCATCTTTGCCTATGCATAGTTAGGTGTACACATGATTAAAATCAGCTGGAGCATGGGGAGGGACATATGCAATAGATAAATAATTAAATTCAAAATAGAGAATCACCCAAACTGTGCCCCTTAGCATCCAACATTTCCTCCTCTTGGACACCATAAAAGGAAAACACCCAGACTATAATCAGTGTCTGGATATCTTCACTCGTGGCCTGCTGTCAGCCTTGACAGTGTATCCTCCTTTATCCACAGCCGCTTTGCTCCAAATGAAATAGCCTTGGTTTTCTTTGCGGGGCGCGGGGGGTTGTTTTTGTTTTTTGAAACAGGGTGTCTCTGTGTAATAGTACTTGCTGTCCTGGAACTCACTTTGTAGACCAGGATGGCCTCAAACTCACAGAGATCCACCTGCCTCTGCCTACTGAGTGCTGGGATTAATTGTGTGTGCCACCATGCCCAGCTTGCCTTTTTTTTTTTTTTTTTTGAACCTGGAAACATTCAGCTGAACCCCCTACCCACAAGTAGCATATTCCCCTCTGCTTTTGGGGTGTGTGTGTGTGTGTGTGTGTGTGTGTGTGTGTGTGTTAAGACAAATTCCCTTATAGCTCAGGCTGGCTTGGGGATTACTAGGTACCCGAGAATAAACTTGAATTCCTAATCCTCCTGCTTCTATCTCACCAGGACATCTCGATTGTGCTGCTAGGCAAACACGCTACACGCTAAGCCCATCTCCACCCCCTATCACCACTCCATTTTTATAACACTGAAATTAGAAAGTGTCTTATAATCTTCGCCCATCACAGTTCAGTTGGCAGTGTTTTTCCCAGGAGAACATAAATTAATAGCACATCTTTCAGCAGAGGCATCTTAGAGCCAGTGGCCTTGTTATCACACTGTCCTGGAGCTGCCCACTTCCACAGCCAGCTTTCACTAACTAGAATTACCTCTGAGAGAAGGACTGTTTCACTATCTCTCTCTAAGTTCCCCAGGGCACTTGCTGGAAGTTGATAGTTACACAGCAAATGTTTTTGAACGTGCACAAATAAAAACAGCCAGCATCACCAAATTCTGCAGAATCACACTGTGCAGGATTTTTCCAAGGTCCAAAGCTGTTAGCTATGTAAAGCTTACAATGAAGCGGGCACTGTCCAGGGTAGAGGAGTTTCTCCAGGGTGTCTGTGGACACTCTCTTGTCCTGAACAACACTCACTATCTGTATCTTCCAGTCTCCACAACTGAGCTTGATGAATGAATGAAGAAAGTCAAGTTCCATATACAACAAATACTTGTTTCTGACAGTAGCACTGGTCTGTAAGGAAGGCAAAATAAAAGGTGTGTGTGCGTGCGTGTGTGTGTGTGTGTGTGTGTGTGTGTGTGCACTCACACTTGTGCATGTGAAGTTGAGTACACATATATTTTCTTTATTTTGTGTGAACTGATGGAGGAGGAGCACGTGTGTGCTACAAGACTCTCAGGAGGTCAGAGAAGAATCTGTGGAATCAGTTCTCTTTGTCCATCATGTGGCGCCTGCCTGGGGGTCAAACTCGGGTCGTCCGGCTTGACAGCGGGTACTTTAACTTCCTCCAGGGACTATTTTGCCAGGCACTAACATTTTATCTCATCCTTAACCGGCTTTACAGGGTAGAAGAGAGAAAATCGAAGACACACTTTTATTTGTTCATTCAGCACTACCCATAAATCAAATACTTTTCTATTTGTTTGCTCACAGTCTTCTCAGTGCTGGGAATACCACCGACGGCAGATCAAGACCCCTTTCCTCTTAAAACTTACAATCTAACGATGGTTCCAATATCATACACATAAACAAGGTTACAACCTGACAGAAGACCGATTGTCATTATGATAACATGAAAACAGAACATTTTATTACAGTTGTGGGTGGGTGTTCAAACTTATGTGGCTAGAACAACCACCAAAGACCACTTCAAGAACAGATTTTCAGGGTGCTGGGAGAAGCTTGGGGTTAAAGAGCTTGTGGAATAAGCACAGTGAAGACTAGAGTTCAGATCCTAGAAACCATGGTAATTCTAGGTGGAGTGCTCTGCCTGTAAGTCCGGTCTTGGGAGGTAGACAGAGGATCCCAGAGCAAGCTGGCCTAGGAAACTAAGCCTAGACTAGCTCTGTTGGTGAGCTCTGGATTTGATTGAAAGATCCTGTGCTCCATCAGTAAGATGGAAGAGTGATTGGGTGATTCCTGATATCAACCCCTGTTTTCCATGTGCATGTGTACCCCCACACATACAAAACTATAAGAGTAGCACACACACACACACACACACACACACACACACACACACACACACAAGAAAAAACAAGACAAACAACCAAAACAAACAGATTTTCAGGCTGAGCATCATAGAGCATACATATAATTCCAGCATTTGGGAGGCAAAGGTAGGAGGATCTTGACAATTTCAGGACCCGCCTGGTCTTCATAAATATCAGACCAACTACACAGCTAGACTCTACCTCAAAACAACAACAACAACAAAAATATATTGGGGCCCATGAGTCCAGACCCAGGCAAAGGCCTATTTTAAATGACCAGACAAGATGCTTTATGTCAGTCTTGTGCTGGTGATACCTGGACCGGCTGGGAGGTTTGGAAGCCTGGAGTGTGGCAGAATCTCATGGAGAACTTTGACAATATCTGGCACCCAGGCTCCACCTTGATAGATTATGTTGCATCTGGGAGGAGTTTTGAACATTTGTACTTACAATTTGCTGAGTGTGGTGGTCCACACCTGCAATCCCAACAGTTGACAGGTGGAGGCGCGAGAATCAGAAGTTCAGGGTCATCCTCTGCTCTCTACGGAGTTCAAGGCAAGCCTGGCCTAAAGGGTGCACTGTCTCAAACAACAGGGCTGAGAGGTAATTAGCATGGGCAGAGCCCGGGCTTGCATTCCTCAGCACTGTCTAAAACTGGGTATGGTGGAGCATGCCTGTTATTCCAGCACTTGGGAAATAGATGCAGAAAGACTAGAAGTTCAAAGTCAGGGCTCGGGAGATGGCTCAGCGGTTAGGAGCACTTACTGCTCAGTTTCCAGCAAACACAGTCCAGCAACTTACAATCACCTGTAACTCCAGTTCCTGCAGGGAACCTTAATGCAAGCGGTGCACTTACCCTCATACATACATAGAAAAAAAGAAAGAAAGAAAGAAAGAAAGAAAGAAAGGAAGGAAGGAAGGAAGGAAGGAAGGAAGGAAGGAAGGAAGGAAGAAAGAAAGAGAAAGAAGCCTCAAAAGAAGTTCAAAGTTGTCAAGATTAGACATGAGACCTCATCTCAAAAAAAAAAAAGTTCGAAAAGTAAATAAAACTCATCAGACAATAGTGGTGGGCCACTCGTCTTGGAATGTAGAGCTATACTGCCTCGGAGATGGTGGAGGTCACGATCTGAAACTCTGCAGCTGGCTTCTGCCAGGGACCAAGCATTAAGCTCCTATAAACGGCAGCTTGCCTATGTCTAAGGTTAGGTGTCTTAGGAGTGCCATAGTAGCTCAGTGGGTTGGTACTGTGTTAACATGTGAAAGGCCTGGAAGGTGATCCTCTAGACTGAAAACACAAATCTCCAGATGTTCAGCTGTATGCCCCTGGTGGCCGGGTTAGACTACGTCCTTAGTGCACAGTTTTATGCCTTCCTTTGACTCCTCCTAAGATCTGCTTCCTGTGCAGACAGACCTAAGGCTGACAGGCGACCCCTCTTGTAACATTTCATCTAGACCTGGCCCCACTGCTGTCTATTCCAGCAGTGACAACCTGTTGTGACATTGCACGTCAAGCTCAGGTCATTCTCTTTTAGCAGTCTCATTGAAAGTATGTCATTTCCATTAGGAACTTCGGTTTGAAATCCCATCAGGCCTGCCAGCTGCTAGGCCAGGAACCCAATAGACAGACACCCTGATAGCCCCCCATAAAAACCAAAGACAGTATTTTCTTGCTTCAGCTGAGAAACTTCCAGAAGTGTGTACTGTATCATTACATCTGGTTTTCAAGAGGAAGAGAAGAGCTGCAGGACATATAACATGAAGAGCATCCTTTTCCCTTGTGATCGGCCCCCAAATCCCCTCCTAATCTAAGGTACTGAACCCCAGTGGGGTACACAGCTAGTTCCCCCATAAGGAAATAGGGTATCAAGGTGGTTCCTCTTGATTATCAATTTGAGGGAAGTTAGAATCACCATGGGTGGCACATCTGTGTGTCTGTGAGGTTAGGTTAACCTGTTTAAATGTGCATAGCACCATTCCATGGGGTGGGAGCCTGGACTGAATAAAAAGGAGAAAGTGATCTCCCCCCCACCCCACCCCCCCGTAGATACAATGTGACCAGCTGCCTCAGGCTCTGCTGCCATGCCTTACCCATCCAGATGAACTATACTCTATATAAGTCAAAGTTAAACTTCCCCTCCCTCCCTCCCTCCCCCCGTCCCTCCCCTCTCCCTTCCTTCCCTTCCCTTCCCTTCCCTCCCTTGCTGTCTGGCATTTGGGCACATCAAGTGACTCCTGAGAGTACCCCACCTGCCTGCAGAGCAGAGATGGGAGGCAGTAAGTCGGCAGGCTGTGTGTGCACTTGGAAGCTGTGATCACTGTTGCCTCTTTTCCGCCTTTTGGCATTTTTCTCCCAGAGAAGCGATTATGTGGGGACTTTTAAAAATGTCATTGCTCCGTGAGCTGGAAAAGGCAGTCCTGCTGATTGGAACACTGGTTTGCAGGAGACAGAGTGGTGCTGTTGACATTTGCAAAGGCTTTCCAGCTAAACTTTAAAACACTTTGCAGAGCTAATCCTGCTGGCCCTGGCTGCTGGTGATATTTCTATGGTGATCACAGACACCCAGGAAAGGGCTTGATAATTGGTTTCCTCTAGGGGGCCAGGCCAGAAAGTTAGGTGGGGGCCAGGTTCATTTTAACACAGAAGTTTCCACGGATGGAGCGCTTGCCAGGCTGAACCCCGTGACGGAATGAATTCCCTGCCTTTTTCTTCAGCGCTATCTGGTTTGCTGAGGATAATTGGCTGATTTCAAATATTGATGCACTGCCTTTGAGCACAGTGGTGTGTTGGTCCCAGAGCCAATTTCTGAGGATAAAATTGTGTAGTAAAACAGACAAGGAGTCTCTCTGCCTTCTGAGATCTCAGCGCAGAGAAAGGGACAGAACAGGAATGGGAATACCCTTCTACTGAAGAACAGGAATCAGTTCTTAGCCTTGGGTCTGCACAGGTCACAAACCCTGTGGACAGAAAGCTGGAATGGAGGGTGGGGAGGGTCCTGCGGGGTGAAAGCCAATGGCTGGGGGAACCAGGACCCTCAAGCCTCCAGGTAAGGGAAAGGGAGGGCTGGGCCTCACCGGACCTAGAAAGAAGTGAGTAGGGGTTTGTGCCTAGAGACAAAAGACAAGGCTGGGTATGGGATAGTAACAGGGAGGTACCCACTGGTTTTGCCGAACTTGTTTGATAATAAGTGGGTTAGAATGTCACAAGTAAAGGACAAAGTGTGCAATTCAAAGACTTCCATAGACTCAGGAGGCAGAAGCAGGTGGATCTCTGTGAGTTTAAGCTCAGTTTGGTCTACATAGCAAGTTCCAGGCCAGCCAGAGTAACATAGTGAGTTTCTGTCTATTAAAAAAAAAAAAAAAGAAGAAAGAAAAAAATTAAAACTTCCATAAGCAGTCTTTGGCTGAGGCTAGAGGCATGGCTCAGTAGTTAAGAACACTGGCTGTTCTTCCAGAGGACCCAGGTTCAATTCCCAGCACCCATTTGGCAGCTCACAACTGTCTGTACCTCCAGTTCCAGGGGACACCATGTTAGTTTACAGATGCTTCCACTAGGCTCTTCTCAGGGACCAGCAGGTCTCAGGACCACACCAGGTGTGGGCTACCAGATGAAAGGATCCCCACCATCCCAGCTTGCTCTCTCTCTCTCTCTCTCTCTCTCTCTCTCTCTCTCTCTCTCTCTCTCTGTCTGTCTTTCTGTTCTAGGCTTTTCTTTCTCCCCCTTTCTGTCCTTCTGCATCTTCCTCTTCTCTGCACTCATGGCTCTGCTCCCATCTGTCTGTCTACATGTTCAGTTGTCTGCCTCTACTCCTTCTCCAGACCCCCCACTCCTCTCCCTTCCCCCAATAAACAGACCAGTTAGGTGGCCTAATTCCTCAGGGGCATACCTTGTCATGGCACTCCGCTGCCACATCATTATATTTCATAACATATGACATCCTCACAGAGACATACATACCGGCCAAACATTGATGCACATAAAATAAATAAGTCTCTTTTTAAAAATTCAGTCTGGTAGAGAGTATTTCATTTTTAAATTATATACATGGAAAGGGTGGGGGCCTTTAAAGGTGTCCATGTGTCAGACTGTGAGCTCCTCAATGGCCTCAAAGAGCCAGATTCGGTAGAGTGCTTAAGCCAGATTATCTCAGTGGGTAGAGTGTTTGCCTGGTATCATGAAGTCCTAGACAGGTGACAGGAGGATCAGAAGTCCAAGGTCATTTTCAGAAACACAGAAAGCTTGAGACAAATCTAGGCTGCATATGATCTCACCTCAATAAAGAAAGTTGTTTTAGTTCTCTCTCATGAGTTGCTTTTCCATGGGAAGTTGGTGGTAGGTCTCAAACTCAGGACAAATGGCTAACCGAGGTACATATTTAACATATTAAATTGGGGAAGCCACCAATCAAGGGTCTCTCTCAGCATCACAAATACCTGTTACAGGGTCCTGGCTCCTCTGAGCATTTCTCACCCCATCCCTACCCTGAACCTCTCCAGTCCCTGAGCTTTACTTCTCTTTCCCCAGCTTTTCTGATCCCTGTACAGCCCAGCCATTTTGGCTATGTAGTCTGTTAGTCTTTGGTCTCCTGAATTGCTCCTGGCCTCTTAGCTTGAATATCTACAACAAACCCTCTCCTCAGCCATATCTAGGAGCATGATGTCCTCATTTTTTTTTTTTTTTCATTCAGTAGGTTCCATGAATATAAAGTTAGGTCAGTGGCTGCAGAGGTGAGGCCACAGCTAATATCTCTGTCTGACTGGGGAGGGTCTGCCTGAGAGCCAGGAATTTACCTACCAGAGTCTGTTTTAGAGAGCACTGCCGGTTCTCCAAGCCTAGTCAGGGTGGAGACGGTGCCATGACCTGAGGCCCCATCTCAGGGAAGAGTGTTCCTTCCTGCTCCATGCAGATATGACTGGTAGAAACAAGACCACTGGGCCTTCCCAGGGCCACCCTCTCTAGTCTCTCCTTTGTGCCCTGACATTATTGTCACCTAGATCCTTATGAAGATCCCCTTAAACCTTCCAGGGCTGACTGGTACTGTTGCTTCCAGACTGCTGTCTCTGCTGGCATGGCCTCCCTCTGTAAGCTCAGCTTCAGGCTTTCCCTTTCTCTCTGGCATCCCCTGTCCACTATGGGGAGGTGTCATCCTTTAGATTGTAGACACTATGGGCCATGCCCCATGTGCTTTAAAAGCTAACATAGCTTGTGAGGTAGGAATGAGGCAGACAGTTTCCATCCTCAGCAGACCACCCTAAAGACCCAGGATACAGTCTATGCCCCTCCAGGACAAGGCCAGAGAGAGGAGGGCATTGCCTTCATATTTAAAGGAGGCACCTGCACTCATTGGCTCACTAACTTGCCAAATGCTTCTCCTACTCTTCGATTCCTTCCGTCTATCTGCCTGTCTCTTTTTAAATCATGTGTGTACATGTTGACATAATTTTTTGTGTTTTGTGTAATTGGGATCATATTATGAGTATTGCTGCTTTATGTATAACTGCCTTGGGGAGCAGATGGTCAGTGGCAAGGCATACATGTCTTTTATTCTGTAGTATTTTGTGAACTGTGAGTTTATTGTGATTTATTTAATCTTCCATGAGTAACATTTCTTGGGGGAGTGCTATTAGAAGCAATGACTACTATCTTTTTGTTGTTTGTTTGTTTAAAGATTTCTTCATTTTATTTTATGTGTATGAGTGTTTTTGCTTGCATGCCCAAGTGCACCACATGTGTGCTTAGGGCCCAAGGAAGTCAGAAGAGGGTGTTGGATCAACAAATGAAGTTACAGATGGTTGTGAACCACCATGTAGGTATTGGGGATTTAACCTGATCCTCTGCACAAGCAACAAGTACTCTTAACCTCTGAGCCATCTCTCCAGCCCCGATGACTATTGTCTTTAAAAAGTTAATTTAATAAAGTTATTTTTTAAATTTATTTTATATTTTGGTTTTGGTTTTTCAAGACAGGGTTTCTCTGTGTAACAACCCTGGCTGCCCTGGACCTTACTTTGTAAACCAGGCTGGTCTTGAACTCACAGAGATCCATCTGTCTCTGACTCCCAAATAATAGGATTAAAGGCATATGCCACTACGCCCAGCTTAATTAAGTTATTTTTGCATATACTTATTTACTGTGGGGGAAGGGTACTTGCAAAGCATCTATGTGGCAGTCAGAGGACAGCTGCTGGAACTGATCAGGTGGGAGCTGGTGATGACCGCCAGGCTTGGTGGCAAGCACCTTCACCCACTGAACCATCTCAACTGCCTTGATTGTTGTCTTTTTAAAATAGTTTACTTGGCACAGGCTCTCACAGAGCTGAGGATGACCTTGAACTTCTAATCCTCCTACTGCCACCTCCCATGTGCTGGGATTACAAGCAGGTATCTCCAATGCTATTTTTCTATGGTGCTAAGGATTGAACCCTTGGCTTCATGTATGCTTGGTAAGCATTCTACTAGTTGAGCTAATTCCCAGCCCTGACTATTCTCTTATTTATCTATTGCTACTTAGCATATTACTCTAGGACTTGTTAGCTTAATGCTATAACAAATATTGCTGTTCTGCCTGGAGAATGAGCTCTGATAGCTAGTTATGCCTTCAGTTTTGAATGAGTGAGTTTATCAAGCAGCAGGCAAGACTAAAAGAACAAACAGCAAATGTCAGATAGTCAGCAGAGCATCATCAAACCGGGCACGTACACCACCCACCAGAAATCAGTCAGAAACCCCGGGGTTTCTTTGGTCCCTTACTGAGCATTGTGAGAGAGGGCTTTCTCTCCATGGATGAGCATTCCGCTTCTTGTTCCCATTACAGGAATACTTTCTTTTTTTTTTTTTTTAAGATTTTACTTTTTAGTTGTGCATGCTCACATGCATGCGCATGTGTGTGTTTGTGTGTGCGTGTATGTGTGTGTGTGTGCTGCAGACATTTTTATGGTGTGGGACAAACAATAGTAATCTCTGTTGGAAATGGTTCATCTTCTTGCTGTTCTCAAGGACGCGGTGTTTCTACTCTCGGGGCTGCTTTGCCATTCTCATTTCTCTTTGTCTCGAAGTCAGGGCCCAGCCCATCCCAGACAAGGAGTCTTAAGGACCCTTTGACATAAACACGCTTAGATCTGAAAAGAAGGCCTTCCTTACCCCCCCCCCCCAGAGTATGCTTTCAATGAGTGCAGACAGCACACGGCAATTTATCGATATAATTCATACTACAATTGCTCGTAAATTTTGGCAACTGGAAATCTGGGAACTTTCTGCTCGAGTGGCTTCCCACGCAGTGTTTTCCACAAGTGTGCTGTGACTCAGCTTCTTTACGGGGCGCTGCCCCTACTGAGGTTTGACCGGGATTGGGTACCCACTTCCTCACAGATCTGGCCAGTGGGTGCCGGCTGTTGGGTTAGGGGTGAGTTGCTTTTAACCATGATCCTTTGGCAAGAGCAATGTCACCTATACTCCTGTAGATGATTTTTTTCAGAGACTTCTAACAGGGCTTCACTGCCATGCTTGAATATCCACTTCTCCCCATCAGCCATACTGGATTGTTCTGTCTGATGGGCCTTCCCCTTCACTTAGGACTTTATAATCTCTTTTGTAACACTACTCAAGCAGGCTGAGGAGATTGAAATGAAATTGCTAAGAGAAAAAGAAAAGAATAAAATTACTACAATCTGAATTACTAGAAAACACCAAGACAGGCTGTTGCTGTGGAGAAAGATATACCTCCAGCTGTGAACCCAACCAGAAGCCCCAGAGAGGGTCACACCTGCCTTTGGAAGCATCCCAGCATCACCAGAGAGAGGACGCTTTGGAAGGAAAAGCAGCGTACAGAGTGGATCAATTTGATTGCCAGCTTGTGAGGCTCCTGGCTCATGGTTCTAACTTAGGAAGTGGAGGAGAGAGCTGGGCTGGAGGACACTTAGCTTCCCAAAGCCGGAGGTTCACGAGTTTCCTAGACTGCTCTGAAGAGAAGTAGGCAGAAGGGAGTGTATATCTCAGAGCAAGTTATGACAAACCAGCTTCAAGTGAGACCATCTACACTCATGGCCGTCCCGGCCAGCTCACTCTGACAGCTGGTGTTTACTGTACTCAGGGCAGTGGATCGTGGAGGGATTTGACTGTGACAGGGCAGAGAGTGAGCACAGCTGGTCATCCCTTCCCTCTCCTGTAGAGTGGCAACTCCATAATGTGACTCCAGGCCTCTGGGTCAACAGTGATGCCCCTGTGGCCTGTGCCACACCCCTAGATGCAGATGGTACTCAGTAAAAGCAGCTGCTGTAACAGCAAAATTGTGAAGAAGATTGGTGAAAAAAAAAACCAACAACATTTCTTCTCTCTGCCCTCTTGCAACTTGTTTGTGTGTATGTGCGTGTGTCTTGGTCATGTGTGAGGTATTGTCCTCAAGAACCATCCACCCTGGGTTTTGTTTTGTTTTTATTTTTGTTCATTTGTTTGTTTGAGACAGATTCTCTCCAAGAAGGCCGGGCTGGCTGGCCAGCAAGCCTCAGGGATCTACCCGTCTTTACCTCCCACTGCTGGAATCTCTAACATGTGCCACCATGCTGGCCTTTTCACTTGGCTGCTGGGGACTAAACTCAGGTCCTCACGCTTGTAAAGCAAGCCTTTTAGCCATAAGCTGTCTCCATAGCCCCTCTGTGCCTTTCCCTCCTTCTGGTGGCTCTCATAAACTTTGTTTTTATGCCTCCATGCCCCTAAAAGAAAAGAAAAACAATTTCGTAGAGTCTCTCCCAGGTCCTGAGGTAAAAATGGGTGGATGAAGTCTAGAGATCCCCATCTCCCAAGGCACTGCAGGGCGGGGCATGCTGCCTATGGTGAAGTTGCAGGACCTGAAGTGTAAGTGTGAGATTTTTAAGCAGCAATAAGGCTAATTGAAGGGCACATGGGCCACTTGATAGATGCTACGAAAACCCTCAATGGTTAGGAGCTATCTTCTCTCTCTTCTCCTCCCCTCCCCTCCACTCTCCTCTCCTATGTTTTCTTCTTTCTTTTTCTGCTATCTCACCCCTCTCCTCTCTTTAGTCCTCTTCTTTTCCCCTTCCTCTGTCTTTTCCTTGCCTGAATGGCCATCTGAGTCCCCGATGCTTCAATGTGACCGTGTTTCCGTAGGCAGGTGTGTGTCTTGTTTAGTTACATTAAAAATAAATCGCTTGGCCACACACAGGCGATGCGTCAATCTGTTCCTTCCCTCTGCTTTCCAGGAACAGACTGCTCAAAATCAGATGACTGTTGTGTGAAGTGCCAGGAGGAGAGGCTTATGGTGGAGGGAACAAGCCCTCCTGAGCATCCCTCCAGACCCCTATCCACTTAGAAAATGAATGCCACCCAAATGGGCCACAGTTACATTCTTTAAGCCACAGATAACGAGCTGTGAGAAGTTTGCAGGCTAATATTCAAAGCACACCTACTATGTGTCATCTCTATCACACATATTGATTTGTGTATGTCGAACCATCTTTGTTTTTATGTTTGCTATTTTCTTATTTACTGTTCTAATGCAGTTCATGATTTACTGTGACCCCGTAGGTGTTTCTATTTTTCTATTCTGTATGTAGAACTCCTTCAAGTGTCTTCCACAGTACTGTCTGAATGGCCATGGATTCTATTACTTTGTGTTTATCATGGACAGTTTTTTCCTTCGTTTATGAAGGAAGCCTTTGCTTGATAAAGTATCTGAGATGGTAG
Source organism: Lophiomys imhausi (assembly GCA_907164525.1). Classification (NCBI taxonomy): domain Eukaryota; kingdom Metazoa; phylum Chordata; class Mammalia; order Rodentia; family Muridae; genus Lophiomys; species Lophiomys imhausi. The sequence continues at coordinate 1,424,592 of CAJQZJ010031900.1, read as the reverse complement.
TTTTTGTATTCCTGAGCTTGCAATGCATCATTCCATGCCTTTCTAGTTTTTAGAGTTTTGTTTTTTTGAGGAATTGGGGTGATGGCTAAGATACTCTACCAGGAATTTTATCTTTGAGTATCACAGGTTTTTTCTGTTCATTTTTGAAGCAGGTTTTCCTATAGTCCAGGCTGTCCTCGAACTGGCTATGTAGTTGGGGATGACCTTGAACTTCTCATCCTCCATCCTTTGCCTTCAACTCTAGGTGTTAGGATTACAGAAGTGCCACCACACTAGGTCAGTTTATCCAGTGCTGTAGATGGACCCTAGGGCTTGTACATGCTGAGCAAGTCCACTACCAACCAAGCTACACCCTCAGCCCAGGATCTCAGTTTCTCTAGACTAAACACCTTCAGTCATTTTATAATTATTCTTTTAGGTTAAATAAACTCCATCATGTTGGACCAGTTGCTTAACTCTGGAGTCTCTTCACCTGCAAAATGGGATAGAAATCAAGACCAGCAGAGATGATACCTTTCAGCCAGACATCTTATAAGTGGGCAACTGAAAACATGTGTGTGCTCCGAATCGAAACATACATGCCACCTGCTCTCTCAAAACATTTATTGTGTGTGTGTGCACCTGTGTGTGTGTGTGTGTGTGTGTGTGTGTGGTGTCTGCACATGTATATTCTTCCATAGAGTTGCTTCTCTACCTTATTATTTATTTATAATTTACTTTTCCTTTTTTTCTTTCTTTTTGTTTATTTGGTTTTTTGAGACAGAGTTTCTCTGTGTAATAGCCCTGGCTGTCCTGGACTCACTCTGTAGACAAGACTGGCATTGAACTCACAAAGATCTGCCTGCCTCTGCTTCCTGGGTGCTGAGATTAAAGGTGTAAACCACCACCAAATTGATATAATTTACATTTAATTATTTTTTGTGTTTGTGTGCGTGCACAAATGCCGTGTATGTGTGTGTGTGTAAGTCGGAGGACAACTGGTGGGAGTCGATTCTCTCCTTTCACTGTGTGGGTTCTGGGAACCGAACCAAGGTTGTCAGGTTGGCCATAAGTACCCTTTCCCGCTGAGCCGTCTTACTGGTCGCTCCTCCTTGTTTTTTGAGACAGGGTTTCTCACTGAACTTGATGTTCACAGTTCAATAGCATTGGCCAGGAACCCCCAGGGTCTGCCTGTCACTCACTGCCCACAGCACTGAGGTTGTAGGTACACACTTCTACCCCCAGAGGTTTCTGTGGGTGCTGGGGACCTGAACTCAGTTCTCATGCTAACACATTCTTCCCCACTGAGCTGTCTCCTCAGTCTTAAATTTAAAATGTCTTTTTTTTTCTTATATAGGCAGCTACCAATATTTATTTTTATAGGTGAATATATTGGTTAATTTTTTTAACATTTATTTATTTCTCCAAGTTACATCTCAATCATAGTTCCCTTTAATTTAAAAATTCTTGCAGGTGGTGATGGTAGCATTCCAATGGTGTATGTTTGTTCTTACTCTTGATAAAAATAGTCTAAGAGACAGCTTGGCTTTTGAAGAAATCTTAGCATTCTAGAAACAAGCCTGCAGCCTCCACAGAATGTGACTGAGCAACTGTTGGGCGAGTGAGGGTTCTATGTTCTCTCCTGGTAGTCTAGACCCCTCCTCTAGTCAAGGCCTTATATGTGCTCCCATCCCCACCAACATCAAATCTGAGCAGGCTTGTGACTTGATTTTACTGTAAGAACTGATAGAAATGGCTGTGGACCAGTTCTGAGCCTGCCCTATGATGCTCTGGAAGTTTCTGTGTGCACATTGGGGAACCAAGAGCCAGTCTAGAAGAGGTTAGGTCTCTGGTCTAGATACCACACAGAAAGAACCCCATGAAAATCAAAGAACTGGATAGTGTATGAAGAGGAGAGAGTGGACCATCTGTCCTAGAGTCCCAGCTAAGCCAGAGGTCAACCTCCTCCAAAAAACTCTGTCATGCCAGTGGTTCACCCTGGATACTCAATGCAGGCCTGCCTTACATGACCTAGGTCTCATCTGAACTCACATGAAAAGAACTGCCCCTCAGATCCAAGTAGACACACATGTAAGACATGGTGAGCCTGTCTTTGGTCATTCCCCTTTCGAGGGGTGTGTCACAACAGTGGACCAGTGAAATAGAGTTCACTAGTGCTGTCGTTAGGGTACAAATTACAAGGGTGTATATCACTATGGATCTGATCACTTTGGTCCTAATCACTATGGTCCAAACCAAACCACAGACTCTCAGTGGATAGACACAGAGAAACTGCCCCCGGGAACTTAGTTTGACAAGATTGTGCACAGGCCAATACGCACGCACACACACACACACACACACACACACACACACACACACACGCATGCACGTGCCCAGAAGCCCAGTGAGCATGAGTTTGGGAGGGAACCAGGGCACACTCCCCAGGACTGGATTTTGAAGGACAGTGGAGACCACTTCAGAGATTAACTGGTAGGAAGGAGCACAGATAGGAAACTAGGAGGAAATTGAGCAGATAAGAGAAAGCTGAGACTTGTAAGTTTATTAGCTGGATGCCAAGGCAATGACTCTCAGACTGGGTGTGGAGTCAGTTGGCAGAGCATTTGCCTAGCATGCCTAGAACCCTGGGTTTGATCAGCAATGTGGCGTAAACTGAGGATAGTGGCCCACACTTGCAAGTCTGGCACTTGAGGTGAAGGCAGGAAAAAGAAAGTTCAGGTCATCCTTGGCTACATTCAGAGTTCAAAGCCAGCCTGTGCTGGAGAGATGACTTAGAGATTAAGTCCACTTGTTGCTCTTCCAGAGGACCTGAGTTCAGTTTTCAGCCTTCATATCAGGCACCTTACAACTTTCTGTAACTTCAGATCCTGGGGATCTGACACCTCCTCACACACACATATATACATAATTAAAAATAATAAAGATAAAATCATTCAAAAATGAACAATGTAGTTACTGAGGTGGTTTGGGCATTTTTGGATTTTTTTGTTTGTTTTTAACTTTTCATTGATTCTTTGTGAATTTCACATCATTCACCCAGTCCCACTCATCTCCCCATCTGTCCAAATCCACCCTCCACCGTTGTAACCTCCCCTCCAAAGGAAAACAAAACATAAAAGTAAGAAATAAGTAACAACAACAAACCATCTCATCATGAAAGCTGTAGTGTGTCACAGTGTGTCTCACAGTGTGTCACAGTGTGTCTCACAGTATACCCTTTTGCCCAAACAGCTTTACTTGCAAATGTTCATTGCAATGAGTCATTGGTCTGGTTCAAGGCTTCTGATTTCTGCTACACCATCGATACTGTATCTTCACCAGGACTCCTCTTGAATATCTTATTGTTGCTCTGTGTCATGGAGGTCCTGAAGCTTTGGTTCTGCAAGACCAGCCCCTTCCTGCTCTCCAGCAATTCATAGATGGGGTAGATGTTGGTGTAGGCCAACTCAAAGCCCTGGATCTAGGCCTGGGTGGTAGCTGAGTTGATCAGCCTGCCATTGGTGGGGCTGCACACCTGCACTCAGGCCATTGGGGCCAGGGGACCAGCTGTCCCACACTGCCCAGGTGAGGAGTGGGGCTACCACTGGCTACAGGTAGCAAGGACAAGTTATCACTCCTGCACCCACGTTGCCACCACATGGCCAACAAGGAGCAGGGCCAGACTTCCTTAATCACACCCTTGGGGCCTTCTTACCCACAAATCATCTCCCCATCCCCTACCCCCACCCCCTACACATCCCCCCTGCAATCAGGACCAGCTCTACTGTGTTTTCCCAATGAGGTGTGCCCCCCCCCCACTTTCCCAATGGATGGGGCCAGCTCTCCCAGATGCCACAGACAGTGAGGGGCGGGACCAACTCTGCAGAGCCCTTGGACATCAATATGGCCCCAGGCAGCAGCCCAGACCAGGGACGCTTGCGTGACTTTTGGCTGTAACATAGGCCACAGACATCCATCTATACAGACCCCTGCTGCTGCAGAGCCATGGACAAAGACATGGCCTCAAGTGGCAGTGCAAACTACTCACACCAGGCTGTTTCTCACCACCCTCCCGTCTCCACTTCTGCCTCTCTTCATTTCATTGTGCACACACTTTTCTGCATCTCTTTCTCTCCCATCTCTCCACACTTACTTGTTCATCCTAGTGTCACTGGGGCCTCTGGGTGTGTTCCTAGGGGGTCTGTTTGTTTGTTTTTTAAATGGGGGAAATTGGGTTCTAGGCCTGTAGTGTTGCCTCAGAAAAGCTGGTTATTTCATGACCTTTTATTTAATCAGCCTATCTGGTCTGATACAATTTGTTAGGTGCTGCATAATCCATTCAGGACCAAGTGCTAAGTGCCTATGACAGCAAGTCCCTTGGGGGTGAGTGTCCTCTTAGCATCGGTTAGTGGCAGGACTGGGGCTCCAGCTGGAAGAGATGCAGGACCTGTTTGCAGAGAGCCTTTATATATCTCCCCTCAGACAGCTTGGGATTGAAGAGCCCTGTCCGGGCCTCTCCAGGGCTGGTGAGCAGCACACATAGAAGGAGCAGCCAAAATCAGAGCCAATTGGCTGGTCACTTGGTGGTTAAGGACTCAGTCCTGGAGAAATGAAAGGCTGTAGCTATGGCTGGAAATGGCTTTCAAGTATCCTCCCTTCCTGGTGCCTGGTGGAGCTTTGAAGCTCTCTACCCTTGGAGGATCTGGGTAACCCCGGACAGACACCTCAACCCAGAAGTCTGAGCAAGGCCAAGCCAACAGCTGGCTCTAAGACCCCTGACTGCAGAAGAAGAAAGTTTCAAGTTTTTTTAGGTGGTAGCAGGGTCAGCGGCAATTTGCCCAGCTCTGGGCTGAGAAAGGCTCCTGACAGGACCTCTCTTAAAGTCTTAAGCAGTACCTTAATTTGTGTTCTACCCAACTTGTTCCACGTGTAATCTTAGCAAACACTGATCTCTGTTAAACCTGAGAATTGCAAGAAGAAAAGACCAAATTCAAGATTGTCCAATTAAAGTGAGCTGTGTTTTAGGGTGGACCCAGGACTGGCCAGCTGGCTATCTCACACTAAGTTGGAATTTGAGAGAACAGCCCCTGCTGGCCTTTTGAGGTCCCTTTTGTTTTTTGCGTTTTTGTTTTGTTTTGTTTTTCGAGCAGGGTTTCACTAGCCCTGGCTGTCCTGAAACTCACTCTATAGACCAGCCTGGCCTTGGACTCACAGAGATCCACTTGCTTCTTCCTCCTGAGTGCTGGGATCAAAAGTGTGTACCACCACCACCTGGCTTGAGGTCCTTTTCATAAGAGAGATAAAGTCTACATAGAGGAGAGAAAGTTGGCTATTATACTTTGTTAGAAAAGTACAATGAGGGGCTGGAGAGATGGCTCAGTGCTTAAGAGTACTGAGTACTCTTCCAGAGGACCTGGGTTCAATTCCCAGCACCCACATGACAGCTCACAACTGTCTGTAACTCCAAGATCTGACACCCTCACACAGACATATGTGCAGGCAAAATACCTCTATACATAAAATAAAAATAAATAAATGTAAAAAGAGAAAAATACAATGGAAGGGAAAGAACAAGGGTAAGAATAAACATCATGTGAATAGGGTCACAAGTTTAATATAGTTTGAAAAACCATGTTTTGCAGATTACATCAGATCTAAGAGACAGGAACTTATTCTTAATTACAAATAGAAAATTTAATTTTCAAGTACTTAACACAGGACAAACAGGAATTTTTTTTTTTTTTTTTTTTTTTTTGGTTTTTCGAGACAGGGTTTCTCTGTTTAACAGCTCTGGCTGTCCTGGACTCGCTTTGTAGACCAGGCTGGCCTCGAACTCGCAAAGATCCGCCTGCCTCTGCCTCCCAAGTGCTGGGATTAAAGGCGTGCGCCACCACCGCCCGGCCAGGAATTTTTTTTAACTATTGCAAGGAATTAACACAGGAATACAAACAGAAAACTTAACCTGCACAGGATAAAAATGAACTTATTCTTAACAGTCTTATAACTGCAAACAGGACCTTTAACCTGCATGGCATATTGTTCCTGTTTTAGCCTCATATCTCCTTGTCCCCTATACTGGCAGCAGAACCCAGGGCAATTGTGCACACTAAGCAAACCATGCACTACTGAGCTGTGTCCTCAGCCATCTTTCCACTTTATTTGGAGACAGGGTCTCACTAAGTTTCCCAGGCTGATCTTGAACTCATTCTGTAGCCCAGGCTGGCCTGGAACTTAATGATTCTTCTGTCTTGGCTTCCTGAATGCTGAGATTGTGGGAATATAACATCATCATGCCTGGTTCCTATATATTCTTTTTTACTTTCTCATGGACACACGTTGTTTCCAGTATGTATTATCTCTGGCCAGTCTGAAAGTCTCCTGAGAAGTCCTTGAAGAAAGAAATTGAAGAGGACATCAGAAGATGGAAAGATCTCCCATGCTCATGGATAGGTAGGATAATAAAAATGGCCATCCCCCCAAAAGCAATATACAGATTCAATGCAATTCCTATCAAAATACCAATACAATTCTTTACAGATCTGGAAAAAACAATTCTCAACTTCATATGGAATAACAAAAAACCCAGAATAGCCAAATCAATCCTATACAAAAAAACAAAACAAAACAAAAAAAAACATCTGGAGGTATCACCATCTCAGATTTCAAGCTATACTCCAGAGCAATAGTAATAAAAACAGCATGGTACTAGTATAGAAACAGACCAGTGAATAAATGGAATCAAATTGAAGACCCAAAAATGAACCCACACACCTATGGTCACATAATTTTTGACAAAGAAGCCAAAACCGTACAATAGAAAAAGGACAGCATCTTCAACAAATGGTGCTGGTCCAACTGGATGTCCACTTGTAAAAGAATGAAATTAGACCTATACTTACCATCTTGTACAAAACTTGAGTCCAAGTGGATCAAAGACCTTAACATAAATGCTGACATACTAAAGAGAAGAGAAAGTGGAGGAAAGCCCCGAACTCATTGGCACAGATGAAAACTTCATGAACAGAATACCAATAGCTTAGGCTCTAAGACCAACAATCAATAAATGGGACCTCATGAAACTGAAAAGCTTCTGTAAGGCATAGGACACTGTCATTAGAACAAAATGGCAACCTATAGATTGGGAAAAAATTCTTCACTAACCCCACTAACCTCTGTCAGATGACAGAGGGCTAATATCCAAAATTTACAAAGAGCTCAAGAAATTAAATGCCAAGAAACCAAATAATCCAATCAAAAAATGGGAACAGAGTAAAACCTAGAATTCACAAAGGAGGAATCTCTAATGGCCGAGAGACACTTGAGGAAATGTTCAACATCCTTAATCATCAGAAAAATGCAACTTAAGACGACTCTGAGATTCCATCTTACACCTGTCAGAATGGCTAAGATCAAAAGCTCATATGACAGCACATGCTGAGGAGGTTGTGGAGAAAGGGGAACACTTCCATTTCTGGTGTGAGTGCAAATTTGCACAACCACTATGGAAATCAGTCTGGCAACATCTTAGAAAACTTGGAACAGCTCTACCTCAAGACCCAGCTATACCACTTCTGGGTATACATCCAAACGATTTCTCACCAAACCACAAGGACGTTTCCTCATATATGCTCATAGCAGCCTTATTTGTAATAGCTAGAAACTGGAAACAACCCAGAAGTCCCTCAACTGAGGAATGGATAAAAAAACAAAACAAACCCCTCCAAACAAAACAAAACAAAAACCTGTGGTACATCTATCTACACAATGAAATACTACTCAGCTATCAGAAAGAACAAAATCATGCAATTTGCAGCCAAATGGATTGAACTAAAAAAACTCATCTTGAGTGAGCTAACCGAGAATCACAAAGATGCACATGACATCTATTCACTTATAGTTGGATTTTAGCCATATAATACAGGATAACTATCCTACAACCAACACACCAAAAGGAACAGGAACATAGACTTTATAATCTGTTAGTGGGACACTTTTCCCTAGTGGTGCTGCCATGTATGAGGAAGCTCTTAGCCCTCATATGACTGATGAACTGGGGGGCTGATATGTGGGGACACCTCACTCTGGAGGAGTAGGATAGGAGGGAGAGGGAGGAGGGCAGGACCGGGAGGGGTAGAAAGAGAGCACTGTGATGGATATGTAACTTGAAGTAATAAATAAACATTAAAAAAATTTAAAAATTAAATGAAAGCCTCCTGAGGCCAGATCATTACTTCCCAGTCATGTGTCCTACCTAGCCAGTGCTTTGAAAAGATCTCCGTAAACAGCTGATGTTCACTTAATGGTTCTGGCTGATCTTGAGTTTCATCTACTGCCATCTTGAAAACGTGTTATTCTTGATTGGATGGTCTTACTAGGATTCACCCATGAATTTTTGGGTGGTGTCTGTCTCACTCCATGACAACAGAGGCAGATTCGCACCGCCAACCTGCATGGGCTCTGTCTTAGTCCCTGTTCTGTTGGTGTTAGGAGACACCACGACCAAGGTAACTTTTAAAAGGAAGCACTTAATTGGGGACTTGCTTACAGTTTCAGAGGGTGAGCTCATGACCATCACAGTGGGGAGTATGGTAGCAGGCAGACAAGCATGGCGCTGGAACATAGCTGAGATCTCACAACTTTTCTATAAGTTGCAGGCAGAGAGAGAGAGTCTGTCCAGGTGTGGGCTTTTGAAACCTCAAAGTCCACTTCAGTGACACACCTTCTCCAACAAGGCCACACCTCCTAATCCTTCCCAAATAGTTCCACTAACTGTGGACCAGGCATTTAAACACATGAGCCCATGGGGAACACTCTCATTCACACTACCATGGGTCCATCTCCTTTCTCCTCTGCAAACCTACCCTGAGATAGTCTGGTTGACCTCAGGTGATAAACAGTGACCCGATTAACTAATCATGGAAACTAGAGCAGCCAAAGGTCCATTCTCCCCAGAGATAGAAGGTCCTGGAGGATCTGAGGGGTACAGGAAGGGACAGATAAAGCTTTGCTACCTCCTTCTCCTGCTTCCCATCTTGATCAAGATCCCCAGCATCTGTAGCCATCCTATGATCTGGAGGCAGCCTCCTGGGGCACTGCACATAGGACGGGGCTTCCTCTGCCCTAGGCCAACTTCCTGTCCTCTGAGAGCAAGGAGGGACACTTTCATCACTGTTGTACCCACAGCTTCCTGAACAGTCTCTGGTATGTTGCCACCACTCAACAGTCCTTTGCAGACTGAATAATTATCTGCATTGCTTTGGCCACAATTATTTGGGAGTCCATTTGCTTACAAGTAAACTTGTTCTTATCAGTGTCTGTGGGGCCTGGGTTACATGGCCAGACCTTGTCACTCAAAAACAAATAGAAACCAAAACTAACCCCCCTTAGGAAGATTTGGTAGCAACCACCAGCAAATGAAGGCACTACAGTGGGCATGTTTCCTCCTGCCAGCCCACATTTCCTTCTGGAGAACATACAAAGCTGGGTCCCATCTGGGTCCCATCTGGGTCCCAGCCATGGCTTGTGGGATCAAATACACTCAGCAATGCAAAGCTCAGATGATGCTCCCAAAGGAATAAGGCAGAGTCTATTCTGAGCCAAATATGAGTGACCACAGGCAAGGAGCATGGCTCAGGTTGTCCAGAGTAACAGGCTGCAGTGTGGGAAGGTTACATGCTTTTCATAGTCACAGAACAACAGAAGACCATGAATCAGGGCATTCATCAGCTACATTGATGGGGACATCAAGTAGGTAGGCTACAGCAAAGAGGAGAAATCTTTGCCATTGGCTCTGGATGCTATTTTATGACATTCTTAGTTTTTAAGTTGGTACAAGGGGGTCAGCTAAGTGAATGTAGTCCAAAATTTTTCAGTGGTCACAAAGATGTTAGTCAGCAGCAAAGATAGTCTGAAATAATTTTGGCTCTCAATCTGCAACATTCTAACTCTCCATGATCAGGCAGCACTAATCTGTCAGTTTGTAGAATCTTCAATACAGATGTGGTTCCCCTCCCCCCCCTCACCCCCACACCAGGGGAATTTTAGTGCAGGGGCCCTTGCTTAAAAGCTTTCAGTGGGTTCTTACAGATTAGAGCCAGTCAGAGCACCTCTGCTTGACTTTAAGCCCCATCACCACACTTATATCCCTTTTGACTTTGGTCTTATCCACCCCAAAGAGAATGCTACCCTGCACGTACAGGCTTATGGGTCTTTGCCCATGCGAGGACCTGTGTTCGTTCAAAGCCCCACCAGGCCCTTGCTATTCCCAAGCTGGTGGCATTCAACTCCTCTTCTAAGACCATAATCAGGGGATACCTGGCCCTGCCCTGCCCTTGACCTTGATGACTGCTCCCTTTGTATAAGGCATTGGTTTCATGGGCTGGCACTGGCATAGGACTCTGTACATTTCTCTCTCACTATGGGCACGAGGCTGTTATTTACTGTGGTCCTCACTGCCTGGACCAATGCTCACGGCTGCGTATATGACATGGGGAAGTGAGGGCTTCAGATGATGTCATAGGGAGTCGTGGGAAGAAGGGGAAAAGAGTTGGGTTAGGGGGACAGGTGCTGTGGGAAGCCTTTCTGCTTCCTGCCTCTGAAGCAGTAGCAATTCCCCTTGGAGTCACAACCATGTCCTCAGAGCTGAGATCTCCTCTGAGGCATTTTCTTGTTTTCCTCTCCTGGAGGAGAAGGGCAGAGCCAGAAGAGCACAGGCTGGGAAGTGTGGCTAACATTTGATAAACAGGCAGGAGATTTCCACAGCAATCAGGAGAGAAAAGAACTTGTGTTACCCTGGAATTCACAATGCAGGCTGGAGACTGGAGGGACTGCCTGCTGCTCTGCCTCCCACAGCTGGATGAGGAAAGATATAGGGAGGATCACCCCTGGAGGCTGCCTTTGCTGACTCCCCAGAGCCAGGTGCACTATCTGGGAAAGGAAGGTGGGAAAGGAAGGTATTGATGAAACCCCCCAAATGTGGTTGGGACATCGTGGAACTGAGGAGACTGACATACAAGACTTGGGTCCATTTGAACCTCTCAGCCGAAGAGCCCTGGCATATGAAAATTCCTGAATCACTATTGTCATTGAATTAACATCAGTCAAGTTCAGAGCAGACAGGATCTGGAAGGATAACTGACAGCTACTGAACTCACAGGGCTCATGCATGCTCACTCATATGCGTTGACTCCCACACTCAGACCTTTATCCACCCAGGATGTAGCTCAGTTTGTAGAGTGCTTGTCTAATGTGCACGAGGGCCTGGGTTTAACCTCCAGCACCAGGTAAAGCCAGGGGTAGTGGTGCCAGCCTGTAATTCCAGCACTCAGGAGGTGGACGAAAGGGTCAGGAATTTAAGGTCATCCTCAGTTCCATATTGAGTTTGAGGCCAGACTGGACTATGTGTGACCCTACCTCACAAAAATCAAACTAAATAAATAAATAAATTAACAAATATATAAACTACTACAAAAATTCTCCACCCTCCCTTGACTTTTCAGTCAGGTGTTGCTAAGTAGCTCAGGCTGGCCTGAAAGTCAAGCTCCTCCTGCTCCTGCCTCCCAAGTTCTGGTGATTGACAGGTACAAGCCACCATGGCCTATACACCCAGCATTCTCCCAGCTTCCCAGTGTCACTCCTTCTAGGAAGTCTGTTCTTGGGTTTGACTCCAGCCCCTGAAGCCTGCCTGGGATCACACTTCCTTCTGTTTTCTTTTATCAGAGCATCTGCTTCCTGGAACAGCACTGTGTGTTTGTGTTTTCTTGGCTTTTGTCTGCTAACTCCATAGGCTCTGGAACAATAAAGAAGACTGGATACAATAAAGAAGATGGTGATGATGATGATGATGATGATGATGACAATGATGACGATGAAGAGAAGGGGACAGTCAGTGTGTACTGAAACTCATTCTGTGCCAACTAGTTTCTTGTCAACTTGACACATGCTGGAGTCATTGGGAAGAAGAACTCTCAATTGAGAAATTTTTGCATCGTATTGGCCTGTGGGGTATTTTTTGGTTGATAATTAGTGTGAAAGGGCCCAGCCCATCGTGGGCAGTGCCATCACTGGACTGGTGGTTCTAGGTATATAGAAAGCAGGCTGAGCAAGCCATGAGGAAGGAGCCAGTAAGCAGCACCCCTCCATGGCCTCGGCATCAGTTCCTGCCTCCAGGTTCTTGCCTTGAGTTCCTGCCTCCTGTCTGCCTTCTTTATTGTTCCAGAGCCTATGGCCTTAGTCAGTCCTGCTCTGGCTTCCCTGAATGATAGACTACAAGACGTAAGATGAGATTAAATCCTTTCTTCCTCCAGTTAGTTTTGATTGTGGTGTTTTACCACTGCAATGGAGACCCCAGCTAAGACTCGCTCTCTGCCAAGTGTTACTTGAAGCACATTGTCTACATAAATGGTTTTATCATTTATTTTCTTCCTGAGTTGAGCCACTATTATCTCCTCTATTTTGCAGATGAGGAACCTCAGAGCAGGGATCTTGATTTTTCTGTCCACTGCTGAACTCCGGCAGACAGATTCATCTATTTAATAACACCAGAGTGCCACCAAAAATGGGGAAAGGGACAGTGACTCTGGACCACTCAGTTGGTTCTGCCCCTTCCTCCTTCCTATGTGGTTATATTGCAAAAGTGTCTGTGAGGAATTTGTGTGTATATTAAGAGAAACCTGTTCCTGTACCCAAGGAGATTAAAATTACAACTTAATATGCAGGGATAACCTTACATCATAATTATGATAAAGTAAGGTTTAAAATATGTAATAAAAAGGAAAATATAAGGGGAAAAAACCTCACATGCTCTCCCAATTTTATATCCATCCATTTAGGGTGCATTCACTGTGCTGAGGCTGAGGTGCAGGGTGAGTGTGTTTCAGGGCCCCATCTGGTTGGATGAGGTCACATTTACCTCCACCCTCAATGGAGCAAAGGGGTGCAGGTTCCAGACTAAGCTCCTACTGGCCTCATCTCTCTGCTGTTTTGAGCCCAGTCCAGAGTAGGACTTGCAAGGACTCCAACCTGTGCAAGAAAGCAGATACCTGAGTATCTTCTCTAACCTCTGGGATAACTGTCTTTGTGTGTGTGTGTGATTCACATGGTCTCCTTCCTCTGTGGTGGCTAGCAGATAGTCCCCGGCTCCTGGCCTACTTGTTCACGCAATGGCTGCCTGCTGACACCGCAGATCGCCCATCAGGACACTCTGCTGTGTGATTGATGGGGTCACTCTTGTTCTCTGTCCCAGACAGCACCTCTGAATAATAACTTGGCAAAAATCATTCTCTTTTTCTGCTTCCCTATTTCTGACTCATTGACTCTTTGTAAGTCATCTATCTCTTTTGGTTTAAAAGAAGGAGGGAGAAGCACAAAGAGGAGGAGGAAGTTGTAACAGAGGAACAGAGACCATGAGTGCCAGAGAGGGAGTTAGAGTAGCTGTCACCAGCATTTCCAGTCTGGAGACACTAAGGTGGAGTGCACCTCAGTAGGCAGGTCATATTTGCCAATGGAACCAGAGGTCTTGCTCTTGAACCAAAGTGATTGTGGGAGGTGGAGGTGTGGGAGGTGGAGGTGGAGGTGGAGGAGGTGAAGGAGAATTCTTTGTGGGGCCCCTGAAATTGCATCTTAAAGGGCAGCTTTCTACTCTGCCATGTCACACTGTCCAGTCTGCTGCAAGGATGGTGGCATTTGTTGCTCTGGAATGCAGCATCAGAGAAGGCAGGAGATGGAGGTTTAATCCCAACACTCAGAAGACAGAGGCAGACGGATCTCTGTGAGCTCGAGGCCAACCTGGTCTACAAAGCAAGTTTGAGGACAGCCAGGTCTACACAGAGAAACCCTGACTCTAAAAAGCAAAAAAAATAAGGAAACAAACAAAAAGTTCAAGATGGAGACTGCATGCAGTTGTGAGAGAGGTGGGAGGTCTGTGAAGTCATAGCAGACAACCTAACGTATGTGCACTTGAAACAACAGAAAGGGGCTGGGGAGAAGAAACAAAAATACAGAGAAGAAAATGAAAGCTTTTCAGATTTGATGGAAACTTCATGTAACATATTTAAAAAGTTCAAGGAGCCTGGTGTGGTGGCTTTTAATCCCAACACAGACATACATGCAGGCAAAATATCAATGCACATAAATTAAAAATAAATCATTTAAAAAAACATAGTGTTCTATTTGAGTTTCTTTTTTTAAAAATGCCTTTATCATAAAAAACCTCAAGCCGGGCAGTGGTGGCGCACGCCTTTAATCCCAGCACTTGGGAGGCAGAGGCAGGCGGATCTTTGCGAGTTCGAGGCCAGCCTGGTCTACAAAGTGAGTCCAGGACAGCCAGAGATACCCAGAGAAACCCTGTCTCGAAAAACCAAAAAAAAAAAAAAAAAAAAAAAACCTCAAACTTTTTCTTGAGACAGGTTCTCATGTAGCCCAGTCTAGCCTTGAACTCACTATGTAGTTGAAGCTATAAATTCCTGATCCTTCTGCCTTCATAACCAAGTGCTGGATTACAGGCATGTGCTACTACATCTGACCCAAAAAACCCTCAAAAATCTTCACAGAGGTAAAGAAAATCAAACAAAAAGCCAAAATCCTTCCTTACTTCTCTTGTTTCCACACAACTTCCTCCTCTACCCCCAGCCCCCCAAAGCAATCAGAGATAATCACTATAGTCTGTGAATCCTTTTAGAAATGGCACCCACATTTCAGCACACACATTAATTTGTTCACTTTGTAGATCATAAAGTGAGGCCTAGAGAGGTCGAGTCACATATCCACGCAAGGTCCCTCAGCAGACTAAAGACGATGTCATTTGGGAGAGCAAAAGCTTTCCTGCAGATCAAGTGTTTGTGCGGGACCAACGTCTGCTGCTGTCTCCAACTCCTTCCCGTCCCCAGTCTTGTCTGACAGGCTGGTGACACTTCTCAGTAAAGCTTGTGCGACCTCTCCTCCCACGAGTGTCCCCTGGCTCCCGGTGCATTAACAAACTGTACTTGTACAGCTGCTGCGGCTGACTCTACCTCATCATTTGCTTTGCTAATGCCTGCTATATATCAGAGCTAGAGTCAGAGCAGAACTGCTCTGACAGGGTCACTCAGCCCCTGTATTTGCATTCCTGTTCTCCAAATTCCAACTGACAATTCAAGGCACGGCGTCCTTTTCCAGAGCACTTAACACTTCAGTACTCGCTCGCTCCAGTGACACAGACACCCAGTTTAGCCCTGCTCCACCTCGCTTGTGCTAGGAAGGGCCACAGGGCAGACCCTGGGGTGCTTGATGGCGGGAAAGACAAGTACACTCAGATAATCCAGCACTATGAAGACTGTGCCTGGGGGTGCTGACTGGGGCAGAGAGTCTGGGACAGGGTGTAGTCCTCCCCGCCGCTCTTTCCTTTCCTCTAAATCCTTTAGGGACTTATCCCGCTGCTTCCCTGCGCTCCGAGCGCAGCCTCCTGAGATCCCTGGTTCTACAGCACCCTCTTGTGGGCAACTGAAGTCAGCCTGCAGACAGAGCACGGCTTGAGAAGGCACAAGGTCGCTCAACTCCTCTGATCACATTTCTTTCACCTATGACCCGCGTCTTACTTCCTTTCCTGGTAGTTTTATGTCAACTTGATACAGATTACATTCATCTGGGAAGAGGGACTCCGACTATTAAAATTCCACTGTGACATCAGCCTATACACAAGTCTATGGGGGGGGGGGGCATTTTCTTGATTAATGATTCCCTGGGCTGGCTGTCCTGGGTTCTATAAAAAAGCAGGCTGAGCAAGCCATGGGGAGCAAACCAATAAGCAGCCCTCCTCCGTGGCCTCTGCTTCAGTCCCTGCCTCTCATTCCTGCCCAGACTTCCTTTGGTGACGCACCACGATGTAGAAATGTAAGATGAAATAATCCCTTTCCTTTCCAAAGCGTTTTATTACAGCAATAGAAACATAACTAAGGTGGTTGGTTGCTTTTCCTAGTGCAGTGGTAAAAACTACCCTGACAAAAACAACTTGAAGAAGGAAGGAATTATTCTGACTCACGGTCTGAGGTCCAATCCATCACAGCAGGTGAGAAAACTCACAGCAGAGGGAGCCTCAAGCAGATGCTCAAACTGTATATTCAGCCAAAAAGCAGAGTGTGCCTGCAGCTTTCCAGGAGTCTCCTGACTCCATCCCTTGTCCTGTTCTGGGTTAACTGGCGTTACAGACATATGCTATCATGTCTGGCTCTGTGTGTGAGTCAGGGGTCCAAATTTAGATCCTCACACTTGTGTGGCAAGTGTGTTTGCTCACTGATCACTGGAAATTGAACATGACACTGGGGAAGGCCTCAGCACCAGGGCTGAAGCTGCTCACAGCTAGCCCCAGCAGGTGAGGCTTCATGGGAGTGCGCCCCTTCTTCCCGCTCACCTTCGCTAGCACAACACCTGTGACCAGGGGATGTGATTAGCCCAGGTCCCATGGAAAAGATTGATGAGGGGAGGTTGCCAGGGTGGATGAGCTGAAATCTAAGTTCCAGACGGCTGGACTCTTAGGCATGTAACCAAGATGGCAAGGACACAGGAAGGTACTGTCTTCATCTTACTTCTCTTTTTTTTTTTTTTTTTTGTTTTGTTTTGTTTTGTTTTTCGAGACAGGGTTTCTCTGTATAACAGCTCTGGCTGTCCTGGACTCGCTTTTGTAGACCAGGCTGGCCTCGAACTCACAGAGATCCGCCTGCCTCTACCTCCCAAGTGCTGGGATTAAAGGCGTGCGCCACCACCGCCCGGCTTCATCTTACTTCTCAAAGGATCAATAATAGAGTGAATGGAGGCAGGAGTGTAAAGAGGGCAAGGGAACACCACCAAACACACACACATACACACACACATGCATGCAGAAGGAGGCCATCACAGATGCACACCACATATCTGTCTGACTTTGGCTATAAAGTAAATATCACACCCTGGCTGCTTGGCCCATATTTGTTGCTTCAACCTTGCACTCTCAGCCTCATTGTCCCCTGCAGATTGCAGAGCTCTGGCTACCTTTACCTCAGTCCAGTAAGACTTCCCCTACTTGGTGTACTTCAAAGTCCTGTGAGAGAGTCCTTCTTCTCTGTTTTGGAAGTGCTGGGATCAAGTGTATTCTAGGCAAGCACTCTATCGTCTGTGCCACAACTCTAGCTCCAACATTTCACTCAATCCTCATGAGCATCCTACAGGTAGATAACAGAATCATCCATATTTTCCAAAGAAGGAAACTGAGGAAGAGAAGGAAGTACATGTCTTATACCTATAGCCCTTTAGGGACAGAATACAGATTCACACTCAGGGTGAATGAAGCTCAAACTGGAGAAATTGAAAATTAAAAACCAGCAGTTCTTTCGTACAAGCCCCGCTGTATAATTAAAGTTAAGAGCGGAGGCTACGTGTTTCAGCCGTGATTAATGAGAAACCTCAGAAGAAACTTGATGTAATGAAGCTGTTGTCTCAAGTGGCTTGGGGAGCGTGAGGCTCTGTGTAGACTGCTGTCACCCTTTGTTTATTCAGAGCAGGGAGAAGCAAGCCGAAAGCATTCATATGCCGGAAGCTAGGCATTTTAAATTACATCAAGCCTTTGCTTTCTGGCTTGCTGTTACAAAATGAGGCTTCTAATGGATTCGTATACGTAGAAGCACACAAAGCAAAGCCAGCGCCCTGCAAATATTTGCCGTGGTTGTTATTTACCAGACAGGGCAGAGCTTCCTTGCAATACCCTAAGGTTCATGCCCCAAAGACTGCTGGCTGGAGGTTAAGCCTTTGGATGTTTGTTATTGAAAATGACATCTGTTCGACTGTTTCTTGTAGGGAACAACTATGTCTGTTTACTTGAACTTATAAGCTGTGTTTATTAAAGGAATTTGAATCCACTCATGACAATCTTGTGATTACTTAAAAAGCCGCAGAGAGTCTGTTTCCAGTGAACTCCACCAGTCTAGACGCCCACACCAACTCTCTTCCAATCCTGCTCTTGAGGATATCAAAGCAGAGGCCAGAGAGATGATTTAGCAAGTACAGGTGTTTGCCACCAAGTCTGACATCCCGAGTTCAATTCCTGGGACCCACATGGTGGAATGAGTAAACCAGCTCCTGCAAGCTGTCCTCTGTCCTCCATATGTACACCATGGCTCATGCACACACAAAACTAATAAATAAAATGTAGTAAGATAATGTTTTAAAAGGGTACTGCCAAAGAAAAGACTAGTGAACTTGGACACAGCCAAATGGAGACATGGTATCCTAGCTAGGGTAACTATCTGTGCTGGCTAGTGTTATGTCAGCTTGACACAAGGCTAGAGTTATCTGAGAGGAGGGACCCCCAATTGAGAAGATGCCTCCATAAGTTCCAAAAGCTGTGGGCATTTTCTTTTCTTGTATTTTAACTTTTTATTGATTCTCTGTGAATCTCACATGATGTGTTCCAGACCTCACCCATCTTCCAATCATCTCATATTCACCCTTTCCCCTTGCAACCTCCTCCCCAAACTAAGAAATATAAAAAACAAACAAACCAACAACAAAAACCCAAATCATAGGAAACATCTCATTGTGGAAGCTATAGCATGTCACAGTGTGTCCCATAGTATTTCTCTCTGTCCACATATCTTCACTTGCAAATGTTCTTTGAAATTGGTCTGGTTTGAGATCTTTGGCTTCTGGGTTACCAATATTGGATCCTCATCAGGATTCCTCCTGGTTATCTTGTTGTTGTCCAGTGTCACAGAGATACTGCAGCTTCGAATCACCAGGACTGGCCCTTTCACACTTTCCAGCCGTTCACAGATAATATAAATATTGGGGTATAGGCCAACTCAGAGCCCTGAATCTGGGTCTAGGTGGTAGCTGAGCTGGTCAGTCACCAGCTCTCCCTTATTCGTAGCACAGAGTGAGCTTTCCAGCATTGCTCCAGCTAGGTCACCCAATGCCACAATCAGCAGAAGGCAGAGTCAGCTCTCCTGCTCTCATGCCCTTGGGGCTGGCTCCCCCACATGCATGCCTCCAGAGCCAGCCCCACTGTGCTGCCCAGTCAAGGGGTGGGATCCAATCTCCCGAGTGCTGCAATCTTTGAGGGGCTGGGACAGCTCTCCTGCTCTCACACCCTCAGGGCTGGCTCATGTAGACATTTTCTTAATTAGTGATTGACAATGTAGTTGGTGCCCTCCCTGGGATGGTGGCCTGGGTTCAATAAGGAATCAGGCTGAGTGTGCCATGAGAAGTGAGTCAGTCAGTAAGCAGCACTCCTCCATGGCCTCTGCGCTAGTTCCTGTTTCCAGGTTCCTGGCCTGTTTGAGTTGCTGGCCTGTAAAAGTAACTTATATTTGCCTGGAATTGCTGTCTCCAAAGTCTTACTGCCTTCAGTTGCTAATCTAGGCCTAGTCCTATCCTCCATATAATCTTATCTAGGCCTAGAATGTTTTCAGCCTCGAGATTTACTGCTGAATAAGCTCACCTTTTCTAGTTCTTTCTGACTCTGGCTGGCTGGATCAACTCAGCTGTTGTGACTCAAACTCCTCTCCAAGATGACTGATTCAATCTGGCTTCTCTCATTTCTCACTGAATTGCTCTGCTTAGCCTCAGACTACCTCTATCCTAAGATCAGCAATCTATCCTAATCTTCTCCTAATGGCTCCTTCTCATTCTCTGGCTTGCCCTGTCTTCACCTGTGTCTAGCTTGTTCTCTCTCTGCAACCTATCTGTGTACAACTGTCCCAGTGAAACTGTTTCTTCCCTCTCTCATTCTCTGTGCTGCTCCCTTAAGTGGCTTCCCTTTCCTCTCTCTTCTCATGAGAGTTGGGCGGATTCTATTCTGTCAAATTTTTCTCTGATTGGTCACTTAGTCTGCCACTCAATTAGACATCACTTTCAAACATGGGTGCTTCCTTCCTCAAACTGACTTTATTTCATTGTTTGGGATTAAGGGTCAGTAGTAAGGGCACGTCTGTAATCTAGTCAGAGGGATTAAAGATGTGTGCTTTTGGTCGTGGTGTTTCATCACAGCAATAGAAACCCTGACTAA
>CAJQZJ010031900.1:1323062-1390944 GCA_907164525.1 Lophiomys imhausi | reverse complement strand
GAAAAAACAAAAAAAAAAAAAAACAAAAAAACAAAAAAATAAAAAGAGAAATATTTAAGCATTTGATATCTGGACCATAGGGAAATCACATAATAGATTAGATAATATTTCTATTTATAGAGCTTTTTCAATTTAAAAACTAATTGTTCTTTAAAAAAAAAAAAATTCCTACCCTGAATGTGGGAATTGTAGGTGAGCCAGCCCTAAAGGAGTGAGTGTGGGAGAGCCAGCCCTGCCTTTTGTCTGCTTTGTGGAGGGGTTGTTGAGGGAGAGGTCCCCTCCCCCACTTTTTGCTCTTAACACTGGTGGCAGACAGAAGATCTGGCCCTGATGGGGTCACATGAGCAGGAGAACTGTCCTTGTCCCTCACATGCTGCAGCATTCAGGAGAGCAGGCCCTGGACCTCACCTGGGCAGCACACTACAGTTGTCCCTGGACTGAGGATTGTGGATGAGCCAGCCCTGAGAGAATGAGTGTGAGAGAGTCAGGCCTGCTTTTTGTCTGCTTTGTGGAGTTGTTGGCTAGGGAGAAATGCCCTCCCCTCCCTTTTGCCCTCACCACCAGTGGCAGACAAGAGATCTGGCCCTGATGGGGCCATGAAAGCCAAAGAGATGATTTAACTCCTTACCTGCTGCAGCACACAGGAGAGCAGGCCCTGCAAGTGGGGGTTACAGGCCTAGAACCAGGGCTTTGAGTTGGCCCACCCCATGGATGATCTGCTGGAGTGCATGAAGAGGCCAGTTCCACAGACCAAAAACTACAGAATGTTCATGACACAGGACAATAACAGCGTATCTGAGAGGAGTCCCAGTGAGGTTCCATTATTGACAAAATAGTAGAAGCCAGAGGCCTCATACTAGACCAAGGAGTTATTATAATGAACATTTGCAAGCAAAAAACATGTGGACAAAAGGGAATATTGTGGGACACACTGAGACACACTACAGATTCCACAATGAGATATTTTTATGTGGAGGGAGGTTGCAAGGGTGGAGGGTGGATCTGAGGAGAGGTGGGAGAGGAGAAGGAACAGGGTGCATGATGTGAAATTCACAAAGTAAAAAAAAAAAAAAACAATAAAGAAAATAATAAAATCAAAAAATCTCAGTCGTTCAATTTTACCAATGAAGACTCATGAGCCAGATGCTATGGTGAAAACCTGAGAGCTCAGAGAGGCAGAGGAAGCATCCAACTGATCCTCCTACTCCACCAACTTACCAGAAGGAAAAAGCCCTTTCTCCTTCTCCACACTGTCTTAAATACCTTCCCACCCAATGTCCCTCCTTTCTGTTTCCTTGTGTTCACTCCCTGTCAGTTGGTTGCCTGCTCCGCCCCTTGACCTATGGTTGCTTTATTTAGCTCTTGGATTGAAGATGTGTACTAGGGCTGAGTCACTGCACAAATACTTGTTTACAGTTAACAAAAAGCTCTAGGATCAAAGGCTGAGCCATACCACAATTAGAAACAGATTTTTCCAGTTCACAGTCTTGGGGTTCACAATGTGACCAAAAATCCTGCAACAAATAATATTTGACTTTGCTAGATTAATGAATTTACTTAGCAACTATCTAAATGATAGTCATCAACGTCTAAAAAAAAAAAAAAAAAGCCGAGACAAATGAAGTAAGAAATCACTGTCTTATCAAGAAAGGAGGAAAGATGGGTCAGTGGGCAAAGTGCCCACCACACAGGGCACAGGTCTGAGCTTGGCGTCTAGCACGCGTGTAAAAATCCAGGTGAGTAGGTGCACCTGTAAACCCAGAGCTGTGGAGGTGCAGACAAGATCCTTGGGGCTCAAAGGGCAGGCACATTAGCCATATCAGTCAGCCAGTGATCAGATCAGTGAGAGGCAGTGTCTCAAGAACTGTTTGGAGGATCTGGAGAGGTGACTCAGAGTTCAGAGGATCCTAACTTTGCTGCTCGTGCCAAGGGCCTGGGTTTGGACCCCAGTATTCACACTGAGCTGTTCACAAGCGCCTGTAACTCCAGTCATGGGGAATCTGATGCCCTCTTCTACCTCTGCAGGTGGTGCACATACATTTGGGCAAGGATTCACACATACACATAAAAATAAATATTTTACAAAACAAAAGTGTCTGGATAAATGACTGAGAAAAATACCTGATAGCAACTTCTGACTTCCATACACACACACACACACACACACACACACACACGCACACACACACACACACACACACACCACCAAAAGAAAAGAGGGAAGAAAGAAACTGGAGATGGAAGAAAGAAAAAGTACAAGTTTCATGCTGATGAAATGCTTCTAGATTAAATCACCAATTTACAAACCGTCACAGAGTGGGCTATACAGGTGGCTCAGCAGTTAAGAGCACTTGTTGCTCTTCCAGAGGTCACAAGTTTGATTCCCAGAGTACACATCAGGAGGCTCTTAACCAGGGGATCGGACACCCTCTTCTGGACACTGGTGGCATACACACACAACATACACACACATACATATAAATAAACATAAGTGAATTAAGAGAATACATAGGATAAGAAAACAAGCTAACAACAATCCGTTTGTACACTGTGACAAATGATAGCACTGATGTCCATTTTTCTGGTAAATAAGTTTCAAGTTGGGGGTGAGTGGGGAGTAGAAGGGTCCTTTTTTTTTTTTTTTTTTTTTGGTTTTTCGAAACAGGGTTTCTCTGTTTAACAGCTCTGGTTGTCCTGGACTCGCTTTGTAGACCAGGCTGGCCTCGAACTTGCAAAGATCCGCCTGCCTCTGCCTCCCAAGTGCTGGGATTAAAGGCGTGCGCCACCACCGCCCGGCTGTAGAAGGGTCCTTTAATTAAAAAAGAACTATCAGTCCAGCCAGGCAATAGCAATGTGTGAATTTTATTTGATCTTGATTCACACAAAGAAACTCCAAATTTCCCATTGTCTAATCACTTTTTTAAATTTAAACATTGACTAGATACCATTAACTCCAGGAAGTGCAGAGCTTAGAGAGCCTCACATGGTTCAAGCTGGAGACAAAAATATAAAATTCTTGGGGATCCAGTTGAGCATACAGGAAGTTGGGAAGGGGGGAGGGCTAGATACACACTGCTGTCCATTTAACATGACTGTTCACATTGGATGATGGCTGAATACTGTTACCACATTATTGCTCATCTTTGCAATGCTTAAAGTTTTTCATATTAGGTTATTTAAAAAAAATAAACACAGTGAACAGTGGTTTTGTGAAACAAAACCTATATAAGCACTTTACAACACAGCCTTATGGAAATTTTTGTTTGATCACAGTGATCTCTAAACCACTGGTTCTATTTGTTCTTCCTTTTAATTATCATTCCATTCCATCTAATCCAAGCTAAACCTCACTTGTGCACAACTCCTGTCTACTTCAGCCTGCCTCTAAAACTGTGTTGCTGTAGTAGGCCAGCAGGCCTGGTGGGGAAACCTGACCAGGTTTAGGTCTCCTGGTGAGAAGTCATGAGACCAAGGGTGGCCCTTTTCCCAATAATTAAATACACCAAGACCTTTTAATATTTCTACACTTAGGCCTTAGCTGGGCAGACTCTCAACTAGCTCATCTAAGTTAACCCAACTACCTAATCCCAACCAGACATGTGGCTTGCTGTACCTTCCAAGCTCTCAGACACACACATCTGTCCACTTCTTTGTCTCCTGGCAGAAAGAGTTTTTCCTCTGTCTGTTCCCAGGGTTCTGTTCTTCCTCCCAGGAAGTTCTGCCTTCCTATACTCTTTCTGCCCAGCTAATTGGCCATCAGCAACTTTTATTATCCATTCAGAGAATGCCTCAGTTAGAGTGTTAATCAGATCTCAGAGCATTGAAATCAGCTTTTGAAAAACATGCATAAGACCTTTCTCTAGCATCTCCCCCTTTTAGTCCAATAAAAGGCTCTTTTTCTTATAACAATAAATACAATACAAAAAATAAGAACAATTAGGAAACAATTATGAAAACTATAAGGTATGACATACATTCCCAATATACAGTCCATATGTATTTGGCAACTAGGAAGAATATTCTATTATCTATCTCAATGAATTTAAAGTTCTATAACTAACTCAATTTCCTTCCTAACTTGCATCACCAACTTAAAAACATCTTAGACCTAAAACATCCTTTTAATTCCTAAAAAACTTACAACTTAGCTGCGAGACTATAACTATCTAGTCTTCAACCACATCAGAGACCTGAGAAGGATAAATATATCTGAATAAACAGGAAGTGCAGAGCAAGCAGCTTCCAAAACTAAGAAATGGCAGACAACTGGCTGCCTGGACAGTCCCCAATTTCTCTTTATAACATTGGAGCATCGTCTTCAGCCTTCTGGCCAACCATATCTCACAGACTTAATTGTGTAGCAGGAAATAAGAAGGATTTGCCCATTCTGTCTTTGCAGAATCAGGCCATCGATTTACCTGCACTGTGTAGCTAGAGTGTTGTTTTTAAATACACACAAATCTGATACAAACTTGCCGGGCGGTGGTGGTGCATGCCTTTAATCCCAGCACTTGGGAGGCAGAGGCAGGCGGATCTTTGTGAGTTCGAGGCCAGCCTGGTCTACAAAGTGAGTCCAGGACAGCCAGGGCTACACAGAGAAACCTTGTCTCGAAAAACCAAAAAAAAAAAAAAAAACCAAAAAAAAAAACCAAACTTGATAGCACCAGTACTTTGCTTAAAAACTCTGCAGACTCTTCCTTGCCAACCACAGGTTCAGATGAGAGAGTTGACGCACACCATGAGGCCTGCAAGCTTTTTTCTAACCCTATGTGCCTGGTCTGTCTTGGAATGTTCTCTCTGGTTTTCTGTGCTCAGCTCAACAATCACACTTGTTCTTCCTCCACCTGGAACACTCTCTTCCCCCAAGCACACATTATCTCTCAGACCTCCCCTCAAATGCCACTTTTTCTAGGCTACTTTTCTCAATATTCTAGATGAGGTTAGACAGCTACCTCCCATAATAGCTTGTCCCAACTGAAAATTTAAAGCAGATTGAACTATTTGTTCAATGTCTAGCTTCCCTGTTATAATATAATCTCAAAGAGAGAGGGAAATAGCTCTTCAGTCTATCCCCAAAGCCTAAACTTTTATTCTAGCAGAGGATCAATAAATCTTTGTTGATCTGTAAATGACTGGCTTGATGAATGTGTACTAAGTAAATGAACTTAAATACACTACTGGTCAAGCCATGAAACAAAACCGTACTTTCCTTAGATTGTACAGCTACTTTAAGTGGTGTCAGTCATGTTTGCTACCAAAAGACTTGTAAATCTTTAACGTGTCTGTATGAAAGCAAAGAGAGGGAAATGTTAGGATGACCTCATTAGTGGCCCCAGTATGTGACAACAGAACAGGATGTGTCTCAGTATATCACCCACTTTCTTTTTTTTTGGTTTTTCGAGACAGGGTTTCTCTGTGTAGCTCTGGCTGTCCTGGACTCGCTTTGTAGACCAGGCTGGCCTCGAACTCGCAAAGATCCGCCTGCCTCTGCCTCCCAAGTGCTGGGATTAAAGGCGTGCGCCACCACCGCCCGGCTTATCACCCACTTTCTAAGGCTGCAACATCAAATGGAAGTGCTTCTGATACTAGCCTTGAGTGTGCTATTCATACAGAAAACTCAGATGTTCTGCAAGTGAATTCAAGACTGTAAGCAGTTATTTAAAACTAGCTACATTACACAGTGTAAGCAGTCTCTAAACTCACACAGTGGGTGGATCTAAGCACCTCTAATCAGTAGAACCAAACATTAAACATTATAGAGACTAGCTCTTCACAAATTGTTAAATTAATGAGAAAAAACTACAAACTCATGAAGCAAAATTTTATTTTGAAATTGCTAGATTTTTAGTGCATATGAAAATATTTTATGACATGACACATGAGGATGTTAGCACATGTAAATATAATAGAAAATATTTTAGACAGCTTTTGAAATCATTAACATGCTTATTTTCCTGTGAATAACAAGCCCTTTCTTTAAATGAGTTTGGTCATGGGACATCAAGGATATTTAGGATTTTCAAATTATTTCTTATCAGCTTCCTAACGAGGCGTTTTATTTCTACCCGATCTACACATAATAGTTTTTTCAACACACCAGATACCACGGTGACCTTTTCTCTCAGTTCTGGTGGTACATGCTTAATACTGAAATACTCCCGCAACTTGAACCTGGAATTGTACAGCATGTTGATAACCGTTTCCATGTCTTCGACTGCCTCGCTGGTCCGTCCGTCTGGGAAGACATGAGATTTGTACATCTCTTGCAACTTGTGCTCAGCGGCTGCAGCCAGGGCCAGGCTACGTTTCA
Organism: Lophiomys imhausi; assembly: GCA_907164525.1. Taxonomy (NCBI): domain Eukaryota; kingdom Metazoa; phylum Chordata; class Mammalia; order Rodentia; family Muridae; genus Lophiomys; species Lophiomys imhausi. The sequence goes on along the minus strand of CAJQZJ010031900.1, from coordinate 1,384,634 downwards.
GATGCTCCTTGGTGGCCTTGATGTATTCCTTGTACTCTGGGTTGTTGAGGTCACCCAAAGGCCCCTCCTGAATCTGTTCATTAACATCGGAAATTTTTCTCAAAATGTCCTCATGTTTCAAACTCAGTGAGTGACGTTCAGGGAGGTCTTCGACATTCTGGGTTTCCAACTGGCCTGAGAGCTGAGGGACATCCTCAGAGTCTGTGGACATGTCCATGTTGCTGGTGGTCTTTGTTGTTATGGTAACATGTGTACCTGCCCAGGGATGGGTGAGATAGGATAACATCCTCTGGATCTTCGTTGGTATATTACTTTGCCTTCCACCTGTCTCTTCCTCTGGCTCCAGCTCTTGAGGCTCAGTATCTGTCTCCGGCTCAGGCACCGACAGAGGAAACTCTGGTTCCGGCTCCGGCTCCGGCTCTTCTTTTTCGATATAAGGTTCATCCGAGTGTAAAACAACAGAAACGTTATTTGGCCTGAAGGACCAGAACGGCGTTCTTTCAGTTGTCCTCTCTGTTCCCAGCGTGAAATGACTACCAGAGGAAGTTGTCTTTTCCTCGCTGATGGGCCGGACCATAACATCGGTCTCAGGGCTGACTTCTCCAGGGGTGATATCTGCAGAGCTGTGCAGCAAGAGCTCAGGTCCTAACGACCTCGGTTCTGCAACTTCCACAGTTCCTGAGGACGTCGACTTTTTTTCAGAGACCTGCTGATCCCTAGTGGGAACACTCATTATGAGGTTCTGTAAAACTTCTACATAGTGATTCAAATTCTGCTCTTCATCGGGCAACACAGTTACGGCTTAAAGGGAAAAATCAAACACACACAATGAGTAATGCTTATTATCTATGACACAACGACAGAATCTGCTAACCCCAGCTCACCTTTACACTAGCACTTAGGTACAGAAATCGAGCAAGAAGCTCAGTTTCCCTAGCACTAGGCCAGAGTTCTCTGAAAATTCACAGAGAGGCAAGGGCTAGACCAGCGGTGCACATGTGTGCCCTTTTCTAAATCATTTTTTGTTTGTTTTCCATATAATTTATGGTTCTATAGGCAACTTATTAAACCAAAATTTTTATCATGTTGTCTAACCCTACAAGGTGCTATGGTGTACTCATATTGGCTAACCACAGCCAATTATTGACTTTTTAGGAGCCAGATGTTTAGATAGACACAATTAAGAATTAAATTACTTGAATTTGCAATTGAATTAAAGCAAAGATAATAAGTACTCAAAACTCCTCACTTCCTACTTACCCTGTTTTGCTGTTAGTTGTATTCTTTTGATTATTTACAGCTAATATATCACATGATGGACATGTGATACAAAGGCTTTCATGAATGTCGATTATTAAATACAGTAAACTTTTTTTTTTTTTTTTTGGTTTTTCGAGACAGGGTTTCTCTGTGTATCCTTGGCTGTCCTGGACTCACTTTGTAGACCAGGCTGGCCTCGAACTCACAAAGATCCGCCTGCCTCTGCCTCCCAAGTGCTGGGATTAAAGGCGTGCGCCACCACCGCCCGGCTTGTAAACTATTAAAAGTTGCATTTGTGTGTGTGAGTGTGTGAGTATGAGTGTGTGCGTGTGTGTGTGTGTGTGTGTGTGTGTGTGTGTGTGTGTGTTTGTGTGTGTGTGTGTGTAGGTCAGAGGTTGACACCAGGTGTCTTCCTTCATTGCTCTTCATCGTATCTTTTGAGACAAGATGGTCTCTCAATGACCCTGGTACTCACTGAATGAAGCCTTAGGAAGCTTCCTATGTCCACCTCCCTAGCTCAGGACTGACTGCAGGCAGGCCTCACTGCACTGGCCTTTTTTTCATTACACAGGAGTTAGACTCAGGGCCTCATGCTTACATAGCCACCGGTTTACCATCTGAGCTGTCTCAGCTCTGTTTTTAAAGTTTTACTTAATTTCTTTTTCTCTTTTATTGACAAAATATAAAACAGTGTATTTGTGTATAACCACTCTATGGTGTGCATTGCTTTGAGTCTGGAGTTGTCAGCCGGGAAAGACTGAGTAAAGCAAATCCAGTCTAGGTGCGGGAAAGCGCGTTCCCATGCTGGTCTCCGTGCTTCCTGGAGTTATCAGCGGGCAAAGGCTGAGTAAAGCAAATGCGGTTGAGGTGCGGGAAAGCGCGTTCCCATGCTGGTCTCCGCGCTTCTACTTTCCAGCAGCATGACTTGCCCATTTTCCTCAATAGTTTTTTTTTTTTTGAACAAAAAATACTGTATCTGCTCTTTTGTCTCACATAAAACAAATGTAATAAGAAATTGGGAGGAGACTAGAGAGCTGCCTCAGAAGCTATCTTTGCTAAGGACCAGAATTTGATCCTCAGAACCCACACTAAAAAATTTGAAAAATCCAGGCATAGTTATAAACCTGGTCATTCTAGTGCTGTAGAGGTGACAACAGTTGGAAACAGGCAGGTTTTTCCTGGTAGACTACTTAGAGAGTGCCGGGCCAGCTGGAGACGCTGTCTCAGGAGTGAGTACATGTCAGATGGTACTCAAGGAATGACATCAGAGATTGTCCTCTGTCCTGCATAGCCCTCCCCACACACATGCACACACACATACACACAAAAGCTAATAGTTTTAAAAAATGTGATGTGCTGCTCAAATTTTTCTTTGTTTTTCTCTGTTAGTTTGATATATTTGGTATTTAAATAGCCCTTCTCCTCCATCATCTTCAATTTACTGAAAAAGAAGTTTTCTTAGCTTTATTTTTATTATGCATATGTATGTGCTGAATATAGTGACTGAGCCATCTTCCTAACCCCTTTTAGACATGTCTGTACTGGTGCTATCTTCTGTCACATCCATACACTTCAGGGGTTCGTGCTAAACTGCTCACTGGTAGAATTATACAATGTCTATAATTTGCTTCTAAATAAACTAAGCACAGAATTTGGGGGGAGCAGGGAGATTAGGGGAGAAGGGATGTGAGTGAAGAAGTCAACAACGCAAGAGTAGTCAAAGGGTCTGTTACATGCGAAGCTTTTATACCACTATTTCTATTGTGGGCCTACTTCATTGTTTTCTATAAAAAGTTGTTTCTAAAATTTTTGAGAGATTTTCTGTTCTAGGCAACTAGAAGCAAACAGTTGGGCTAATTGTGGCCAATGTAGAATATGCAGTCAACAGAGGCATAATGGCTTTGCAAGAGAGCACTACCTTGAAATTAGTCTAGGACCCGCTTCATCTTTGGTAAATTAGCTTGTCTCTTCAGCCTAACAAATGGAATACCCAGGGAGCTGCTAAAGAGTTAGGATGCCAGAGAAGAGGAAAGGAGGTGTTCGCTAGATGTGATTTCTAAAAACATCTCAAATGCTCATTATCCTCCCCTGCGGTTACTCTGGAAACACCGAAAAGCCTGTTTGTGGTTGCCTAGCAACAGAGGCATCCTACCTCCTTCCTACCCTGCTTTTCTTCTTTGTAAATGCACCCTTGGGTCTCTGGATCATTCTATTCTTGAATCCATATCCTCCCCACATGCTTCCTACCTCTTGTTTTTGCCTCCTAACACATCTATGCATTTCAGATTCCTGCTACCATTAATCAGGACCATTCTTGCAAATCAGTTTGAGCCCTGTAAAAATGTTTGCAGGAAAGATAATAAAAGGATAACTTCCAATATCCTTACATGCAACCCTGGCCATGGTGAAATTCTGTTTCTTTCAACTCTATAGGAAGTTCTAAAAAGTGAATAAACTTCGAATTCTTACAAAGACCAGACTGGCCTGCTAGAAGCTGAATCACTTTCTATATCTTGGCCATTTCCTGTGGTCTACTCCAGCACAATACAGCTCCTATTTTTGCCACTGGATCTAAAGCAAACAGCTTGCCCTAAACTATGACTAAGATTAAGAAGCCCTCCAGTACTGCGGAGATAGACCAGTAGGTAACAAAAGTGCTTGCCTCACAAGCTTGTAGGCCCAAGTCCAGATCCCCACCATCCATGTAAGCTGATGAGGTGGTATCCTCTAAGCCCTGGGGAGGTACAGACAGGAGGATCCCTGGGGCTTGCCACCCAGCTAAGCTTGGCAAATCAATGAGCTCTGGGCTGAGTGAGAGACCCTAACTCAAAGAAAATAAGGTGAGGAAAAACAGAAGACCCCTGATGTTGACCTCTGGCCTTCATATGCATGCCCACACATACACTACAAACCCATGCACGGGCACACATGTGAACACACACACAAGACCCTTGCAGTGTAAGATGTTAGGATACTGTTCCAGGGCCTCTGCTAAAGCAACCTAAGGTTCTGCTGGAATCTCAGCTCTAAGGGTGACAGCTGAGCTTGAGTTTTCTGCAATTTTTAAAATAGAACAAGGAGAGTTGATCACATGATAGAGACAATAGCCAAGTGATAGTAACAACTGTAGGAAAGAAAATAACTGTAATTCTGAAGGGTGCACTGGAAGACAGTAATTAAGATGTAATTGCTCCCATTTATTGAGTCATTGGCATGTGCAGGCTCCATGTGAGTGGTATTTTGATAAAGAGGAAAAGGAAGCTAGGCAGTGGTGGCGCACGCCTTTAATCCCAGCACTCAGGAGGCAGAGGCAGGCAGATCTTTGAGTTTGAGGCCAGCCTGGTCTACAGAGTGAGCTCTAGGATGGCCAGGGCTACTCAGAGAAACCTTATCTTGAAAACCATTAAAAAAATTAAAATTTAAAAAATTTAAAAAAGGAAAAACAAGACACTTGGAAAGGACAAGTGATCTGTCTATGATTATTCAACTCATAAGATAAACAGCAATGATGGGATGTGAGCACAGGCTGCCTCACTTCAAAACTGGCACAATGTTGTCAGAAAGACTTGCCACAAAGGTGCTGGCAAAGTGGCAAGGGCATAAGATGGCACAATCATGTAGAAACACAGTCAGATTTCAAACCACATGCAAATAGTAAGTAAAGTACCATGAAATATACAAACTCTTCTCCCATTTAACTGGTCCAAAATATTTAAAGACACAGTGCAATTCAGGTAAATAAATACTGCAAAATTTTGTTCTGCTGTCAAATGTCGCTCTTTTGTATATAAGAGCTGTCTACAGACACTGAAGAGAATCTACACATCATCCTTTGTTTTCACAAGGTCTAACTAGGGACTGACAGCCAGTGGATTGCAGAAGATGACATATATACCTCACAAAGGTAAAAGCAAGTTCATTGCCTTAGAGTTCATCCTGAGCAAAAGCAGAATGTAGATCTTTCTAGATAAACTCAGTCTAATAATATAAACTTAGACATTCTAGTCTCTCAACTTTCTGTACTAGAGTTGAAACATTCATGCACGTTAAAATATCACACTTACAAAGTAGTCTGGGCTGTACATATGCCATGCTGGGAACTGAACCTGAGGCTCAGGCAAGCACTCACTCTGCCACTGCGCTGTAATCTCAGCCTCACAGTCTGATTTCTGATTCGAGGGCTAGTTACTCAAAAACATTAACTATAGATTCATGGAGCAGTCAGAACACTTGTTGACTATGTCTCTCGTATATTTAAAATTTCATGCTTGTAACTCTTTTGCATTATAGTTAGCGGACATGACCACATCGGCATAGCAACAAAAAAGCATTTGTAAGAATTAAATTTCAGCCAGGTGTGGCGGCGCACGCCTTCAATCCCAGCACTCGGTAGGCAGAGGCAGTGGATCTCCGTGAGTTCAAGGCCAGCCTGGTCTACAGAGTGAGTTCCAGGGTGGCCAGGACTACACAAAGAAACCCTGTCTTGAAAAACAAAAAAACTAAATTTCAGGGGGATAACATGATCAAAATCTGTTATATATATATGTATATGTTGAAATTGTTACAATGGAATTCATTGCTCAGCATAATTGATATGTACTAGTTTAAAAAGAACTAAAGTGGAATTTTTTAAAACTTAGGTTTATCATATCAATAGATATTATTTCTACTTTACTTCCTAAACCTAACTGGTGACAATTTATAAGTCAAGAGTTGTGTTTTCTGCTTTCTTTGTCCTTTTTCCCCGCTTGAGACAGGAGCTCAGGTTAGTGTGACCTATTTCCTCAAGGATGGCCTTAAATACCTGGCCATTCTGCCTCCACTTCTCTAGCACTGGGATTTCCAGTGTGGGATACCAGCTACACTTAACTTTTAGAAAGGTTTTTGTCTTTGTCTTCCATTTATATGATAATTATGTGATTTTTCACAGAATGAAAAAAAGAAGCAAATACATTCAATCCACCAAGATTCTGAAGTTTTGCAGCTGAAATAACTTTTTTTGAGAACTGCACTGAAAATAATAGAGTATAGGATTTCACTTGAAATATATTACAGACCAAATACCACAAAAATCAGCAAAATAAAATATACAGCATCATATAATTACAAAGACTCATAGATCTCACCACTAAATTGGGCTGCCTGTAGTTTTTATGATTTTGTTTGTTTAAAACAGGTTCTCTTTACAAAGTCCTGGCTGTCCTGGAACTCCCTGTGTAGACCAGGGTAGCCTTGAACTCACAGAGCTCCTCCTGCCTCTGCCTCCCAAGTGCTAGGACTAATGGTGTGCACCACCACTTCCAACCTCTATGTTTATAACTGTTTTAATTCTCTGATAATCTGTAACAGAAATTACATTTTATTTTAACACTAATGGCATGTTTTCCGATATATGAACCTATAAACTTTAAAAAACTAGTTAATAATGTCTTTGTCTACAGACTTTAAAATTTATTGTTGTTGCTGTTATTGTTATTTGTATATGTGCATGATATGGGTGAGGGTGGACTCATGTAGTCAAAGCCCACATAAAGGACAAGAGGACAACTTAGTGGAGTCAGTTCTGTCTTTCCATTGCGCCACAGAGCCACCTCAGTTCTGTCTTTCCACCATGTGGCTTCCAGGGATGAAACTCAGGTTGCCAGACTTATGTGACAAGTGCCCATATCTTCTGAGCCATCTTGCCAGCCCTAATCTACAAATGTTTAAAAAAATAAACCAACTGTAAGCATGGCACCAAACACCTTCTGAATGGAAAAGAAAGTTACTGTAGAGTAGAGTACACGGAGTATCTATTAAATTGAAAAGCCACTTTAAGCAAATCCTAAAAACTGTGAGTTCATTTATACTCTAAGTTCCTTACAGTTTTCTAAGTTTCTATGTGAAAAAAATTCTATTCACATAATTTAGATGGATGTGTGGCATCCCTGAAGGATCACTTAGAAATCTCTCTCCTTTCTTTCTTTTTTTTTGGTTTTTCGAGACAGGGTTTCTCTGTGTATCCTTGATTGTCCTGGACTCACTTTGTAGACCAGGCTGGCCTTGAACTCACAGAGATCCGCCTGCCTCTGCCTCCTGAGTGCTGGGATTAAAGGAGTGCATCACCATGCCTGGCAAAATAGTTTTTGTTATGTATCTGTGTGTGGGTCTGTGCACATGTGTGCAGTGCTGGCAGAAGCCAGAAAAGGGCATCAGATCCCCTGGAGCTGGAGTTACTGGGGTTGTGACCTGCTCATCATGAGTGCTGGGAATCCAACTCCAGCCTTCTGAAAGCTCAAGATGCTCTCTGGACCTTTGAGTCACCTCTCCAGCCCCTACTTAGGTATTGTTTGCTGGTGAAGTACATTGTCCCTTCCAAAAGCCTCTACTAAAACAATGCATCTGTACTTCTGCTTCTATGAAGATAAGAGGTACCATTCCTCTTGTTTCTATTAGGCACAGATTAAAACTTGTGCGTTGTACCTAAAACATACCTGAAAAGAAACTAAACAATTAGGGAGAAGAAAGCAAACTAACTAAGGACTTCAGGAGAGAAGCATGGCAATCCCTGGGTTACTTTTGCTATACATGATTCACCAAGGAAGAAGAAGAATCTGGAAGCACAGAAACACAAACATGTACATATTTGTGTTTGGGGATACATATTGCATCTGAGGCCAGCGTGGATTACATGAAACCTTCTCTCAACAACAGCAGCAACAACAAAAGCAGCAGTAACCTGTGGTGAGCCGCAACCCTAAGATGGCGCCTGGCTTATTGCCAGAAAGCTCAAGCTTAGCTGTAAACAAGCCTTAGTTGGTAGCGGCTGCCTAGCCCGGTGTGCTTCCTCCTTTTGTGAGACTATCTTGGATCACTAGGTGGCATGATCTGATTGGGTTTGAGTAGGCATATAAGGGCTTGGGGGAGGAGAAGAGGAGAGACACAAGCAGACAATCAGAGACACAAGCAAGGGCATTCGGAAGACTGTTTTCAAGGGACCTGAATAAACTGCTTGAGAAGAGCTTTTGTGAGTTGCGTCGTCCTTGCTGGTTGAGGGGGACACGACAAGTGGTGGCCCGTACGGGGAACCAGAAAAGACTCAGAACTCTTGCAGTCAGGGGCAGTGCACTGGTAAGTTCCCGGGATAAATTGGGACTAAAGGTAAAGTTTTGAGGAAATAGCGAACAAAGGGTAAAGTTTCGCGGAAGTTGCGAACTAAAGGTAAAGTTTCACGGGAAACTGCGAACCAAAAATAAGGACCTTGGTATAAAGAGGCAATAAGGTCTCCAGAGGGAGCAATAAAGACCTCGGTAAAGAGGCAATAAGGTCTCCGGAGGGAGCAATAAAGTTCCGGGATTTGAACGAGTAGAAGACACAATTGGCAGAGCAAGGTGAGGAAAGCAGAGAGTGCCTCACAGAAATGGAGCGAATGCTGGCCTTGCTGGCCTTTATCAGTTGCTGGGATAAGCTTGGGAGAGATCTAGATTTTGCCTGGGAGCAAGGTACATTGCAGGGAGGAGCACGGCCTATTTGGAGACTTGTGCGTAGTTGTTTAGAAGATCAGAGATATTGCAAGGCCGTGGAAAAGGGACAAGAGGCATTAGAGCAGTTAAAAGAGGAGCGCTTGGTCAAATCTGGGAAAGATACTTCGGAAGAGGATAGCTCAGAGTCTGAAGAGGAACTTGAAATGTTAGCAAAGGAAATGGAAAAGTCATCTTTGAGGAAGAGTTCTGACTGCACCCGGATAGAGCCCTCAGGTCCGGGGCCGCCTGTGTTGGCGCCGCCTTCATATAATGAGACTTCCCCTCCGAGTGGTCCTAGTGGGCGGTTATTCTGTCCAAATGTCTGGAGGGAAGTGAGACATGAACTGTACTACCCTGTCTTTCAGGATGGAGGGGGAAATCGTTATCATGAACCCCTCGATTTTGAGGTAATTAAAGCACTTGCTGAGTCTGTCCGCACTTATGGGATTAATGCTGCTTTCACTGTAGCTCAGGTGGAAGCTCTTAGTCGTTATTGCATGACTCCTAGTGACTGGATGAGCTTGGCACGTGCCTGCCTATCCTCTGGGCAGTATTTAGATTGGAAGGCTTTCTTGATTGAGTTTGCTAATGAACAAGCTGCTGCTAATCGTGCAGCAGGAAACCCAGCCTGGGATGTGGTCATGCTTCTTGGGCAAGGTCGATATGCTCAACAACAAACTGGGTATCCGGCTCAGGTGTTTGGGCAAATCAATTTAATCGCAACCAGAGCTTGGAAATCATTGCCTAACAAAGGGGAAGTGAATGGCAATCTAACCAAGATTATTCAGGATCCCCTGGAGCCTTTCTCAGACTTCGTGGCTAGAATGGTTGAGGCCGCTGGAAGGGTATTTGGAGACCCTGATTTGGCAATGCCCTTAATTAAACAACTTGTGTATGAGCAATGTACAAAAGAGTGTAAAGCAGCTATCACCCCTTATAAGAACAAGTGGTTGGAAGCCTGGATGCCTCAGTGCAGACTGCCGCTACCTTGAATAGTTTGTCAGCCAATGTAGCCATGGCCTTGGCTGTATTGTGGCAGGTGGCCCAGATTGGCTGTGAGTGGAAAATGACTGGTTTGTGTGTGACCTCTGTGCCATATCAAAATTATACTGTAGCTGCAAATTTGTCTAAGCAACTCTCTCAGTATCTTACAGGAAATTGGTCTGGCGAGTTTGATAAGCTGATGCAGAATCTGAGAACTGCCATCGTGCATGTGAATTCCACCCGGGTTGATGTCTCTGTTGCTGAAGGACTGTCAACATGGATCCTCCGAGCCATGAATCATCTGAAGGAATGGGCAGGAATGGGTGCCCTAGGAGGCATGCTCTTCCTAGTCAGTTTCATTGCCCTATGGTGTATCTGTAAGATGAGGATTTCACAGAGGAGAAGTAATGCCATGCTGGTGCAAGCCTTTGCTGCCTTGGAGGCTGGACAGCCACAAGCTTGGTTGACTGTCCTAGAGGACTAAGCTATCATCACGCTCAGGATGCGAGGCTAAGCACTGCACTTGGGGTCAGCTTCTAGCGACTTCAAGAAGGGCATGTTTGATTGCATATGGGTTGGTATCCTAGTTTCCCATCTCTGAGAAAAAGATACCGGACGGGTATGGCACCAGCCTGGTTGGCTACTGGGCGTGGGGTCATTACAATGTCCTTTACATGCATATCAGAGATCAGACCTCTACCCTTGCCTGTTGCGTTTTAAAACAAAAAGGGGGAACTGTGGGGAGCCACGCCCCTAAGATGGCGCCTGGCTTAATGCCAGAAAGCTCAAGCTTAGCTGTAAACAAGCCTTACTTGGTAGTGGCTGCCTAGCCCGGTGTGCTTCCTCCTTTTGTGAGCCTATCTTGGATCACTAGGTGGCATGATCTGATTGGGTTTGAGTAGGCATATAAGGGCTTGGGGGAGGAGAAGCAGAGACACAAGCAGGGATTCGGAAGACTGTTTTCAAGGGACCTGAATAAACTGCTTGAGAAGAGCTTTTGTGAGTTGCGTCGTCCTTGCTGGTCGAGGAGGATGCGACAGTAACCAAGCTTGAAACAAAGGAAAACTAGTAGATTCTTGGAAAGAAGTGGAAGATATAAAAAAGAACCACAGTGGAGTTTTAGAATTTGCAAATATGAAAAATATGGCAGCAGAAATGAAAACATCTCAATGGTTAGGCTCAAGAGCAAAATGGAGGGGACAGGGGAAGACTTGGTGAGCAGTGAGACAGGCTGATTGTACAACCTGGACAATTAGGAAAAAAGTCACCAGGGTCCTTTGTTCCTCTTGTAGAAGAGCAAGTTAGGTTCCCAGAACCCATAGGTGGTTCACAACCACCCACAACTCTAGTTATAGAAGGGTTAACATCCTCTTCTGACCTGCGTAGGTACCAGGAAGGCACATGATGTATATACACACATGCAAGCAAGACTCATACATACACAACAAAATAAACTTTTAAAAATCTTAATGTTCTGTTGGGGGGAAAAATAAATACCTTAAACTAAAAAAAAAAAAAAAAGAAGAAGAAGAAGGGAAGAGGATGGGGGCGTTGAGGGGGAGGAGGGTGGAAGGGTGGGACTGGAGGGGGGAGTAGGGAGGGGATTGTGATTGAGATGTAACTTGAAGAAATAAAAAATAAATTATTTAAAAAAAAAAGAAAAAAAATCTTAATGTTAGCCGGGCGGTGGTGGCGCACGCCTTTAATCCTAGCACTTGGGAGGCAGGGGCAGGTGGATCGCTATGAGTTCGAGGTCAGCCTGGTCTACAAAGTGAGTCCAGGACAGAGATACACAGAGAAACCCTGTCTCGAAAAACCAAAAACAAAAAATCTTAATGTTAATAAATGAATATGGAGAGTGATCATGGAAAAAAAACTTGACTCCACCTTGTCTCCACACACCCACATGCACATATGTACACATACAATGACAAGTGTATACAACACGTGCATACACAAAGCAAGAAAAAGGTGAGTTACATTTGGGGAAATCGAATGACAAGTTTAATTCTAATCTGAAGTTGTGAGGTTGGAAGGAAATATGTATTTTTTGAGTGCCAGCAAAAGTCAAGGAGAGGAATAATCAACCCAAAATTCCACATCTCAGGAAAAGATTTCTTGGGGATGTAAATTCAACCAAAGAGAAAACAAGAGAAGTGATCAGAAAACCTACCTTAAGGAAAAATGGCTAAATGTAGTTTACCAGAACTGGCAAGATGGTCCGGTTGGTAAAGATGCCTGGCAACCAGAGTTGGAAGCCCAGAGTCATTTGTGTAAGGGTAGAAGGACAGAAGTAACCCCATAAAATTGTTTTTCTGGCCTCCACACATGGACTGTGGCATGCACATCCATAACACACACACTAAAAATAAAATAAAATACCATGTATTTCACTAATCAGAATGGAAATGATAAAAGAAGGAATCCCAGAACACTAGAAGGAAAAAAAAAAAGACGTAAGAAAGAGGAACAGAGCAGGTACGAGGTTTCCAAACTGCCTGACAGATGAAGCCAGGCCGTCATTCTCTCTGATGGGGCTGCTGGTGTGTGGAAAGGAAATAGTTAAGACAAGTGTGCTATTAATACATACACACATATGAAATGAGGCAAGGCTTTGCCCTGGTTGTTTTTTGTCAGCTTTATACCACTAGAGTCATCTTGGAAGGGCCCTCATCTGAGAAAACGCCTCTGTCACATTTGCCTGTGGGACACTTCTTTGATTAATGGTTGACGTGAGAGGGACCAGCCACTGTGGGTGGTGCCATCTTTGGGCTGGTACCCCTGGGTGCTACAAGAAAGCAGGCTGAGCAGGCCAGTAAGTAGCACTCCTCCATGGCTTCTGCTTCAGTTCCTGCCTTGAGTTCCTGCCCTGGCTTCCTTCATGATAGACTCTGAGCTGTAAGAGGAAACAAACTGTTTTCTCCCTAACTTGCTTTTGGCCATATTGGTTGTCATAGCAACAGAAAGCAAAGTAGGACAGGTTCTACATTTCACTCAAATTTATAAGATACACACACACACCCCACACGTAATACCTAAACTATATCCTTCAATATGGAATTCATTGTATCTGTCTGTGTGCTCAAACATGTTTTAAACATTAAGGCTTTAAAGCCAAACCATGTTGCTAATTTCAACACATGATTTGATATAAATGCCTGGTGAGTTTGAGGTTGTAGTAAAATATATAACTCTGGGAAGCATGGTAGTTCAGTAAAAGAAAAAGTTGAATTCTAAAACTAACATAAAGATGAAAAAGTTGAATATATCTGACCTTTGTACTTTGAGGATTCATGAACTGGGGAGATGACCCCTCAGGTAAAAGCTCATACGCAAGTGTAAGAATCTGAGTTCTAATCTCCAGAACCTGAGTAAAGCCCGTACATATCTTTAATCACAGTGTTCCTACAGCAAGATGGGAGGGGGAAAGGAGAACCCCTGGTGTTCACAGTGGTGAGAACAGTCCCTGTCTCAAAGGAGTGGAAAGTGAAGACAGTCTAGGTTATCTACTGACTTACACACACACACACACACATTCCAAGGCACCTGTGCAGCCACACACACACACACACACACACACACACACACACACACACACACACAATGAACTCACACATTTTTACCTTGTCCTGCCAATCTTGACAGACACTGTCGATGACACACCCAAACTCTAACCATAAGTTTTATATGCTAATTATTAAAAGGTTCTTACAACCACAAGCACAAAAAAACCCAGGGTGGCCTTTTCTATAATGAACATGTGTACTCAAGACTAAGACCCAAGCACCCATCACTAGCTAATGGGCCAGAGTGGCCCCCAGTCCACAACTTCAGAGAGCAAGCTGCATGTATCTTCCATACCCATCACACAGAGGACGCACAGAGAGCACACTTCCTGCGTGCTATGTGAATTTGCTCCTCACATTCAAGCAGACTGACATAATTGAGCTGACATACTTCCATAAATCAACCAGGTTGCTGCGATTTGAAACTGGAATATACTCAGAGTGACTGTAAGAGAAACTGCTGTGTTACTCATGTAGTGGCTTTTCTCCGCCTTTTTACTATTAATTTTTAAAATGTAGCTTTTGCAGATAGATAAACAAGTGCTTCTATTCATATTAATCAGGCATTCTAACTAAAAAATATAACTTAAAGTCTTTGTGTGCTTTGTGATCTTTTTTTTTTTTATGTTCTTGCGCTCTAGTCTTCCCACACAGGAGATGGCCTTGCTCCAAGACTTGTCTTTGCTCATAGGACATTGGCAATTCTGACACCCTGTAGTCACTGTAGTCTCTCTGAAAACTTGCAAAGCAATTCTTGGAAGCCAGTTGCCATGGTTTAAAGAAACTTGGAGACTGAGCACAAAACTCAGTTGGTAGAGTGTTTGCTAATGAAGGCTTGGATTAGGTTCCCAGTGCTGCATTAACCGGGTGTGGTGGTACACACCAGTAATAACCAGCACTAGGGAAGCAGAGTCAGGAATATCAGAAGTTCAAGGTCATTGTTGGTTATGAAGTGTGTGTGTGTGTGTGTGTGTGTGTGTGTGTGTGTGTGTGTGTGTGTGCGAGAGAGAGAGAGAGAGACAGAGAGAGAGAGACAGAGAGAGAGAGAGAGAGAGAGATTGAAAATGAGAATTCACAAAGAAAAACAGCCTGGAAAAAAAAAATTGGCCATCTTGGCTTTTCATGCCTCAACTGAGATCTTTCATGGCCTGGGGTGTGCAGATGAAGGAGGACATCTCAGTTGCCTACTAACCCATGAAAAATGATGAACTAGCAAGAAGAGCAGCCTCACCAAATTTATTTCAAGTTAGGGAGACAGCTCTGCAGGTAAAGCCCTTGCCCTGCAAACCTGAGGTTAAGTAAGAAGTTGGTTGCTGAAACCCACATGGGGAGAGGAGACACCCTTTGACCTCCACACTCACCCTGTGGTACATGCAGGCCAGTCACGCAAATACAAATGTAATAATAAAAAGAAGAGATAGACAGGATGTTTCTAGCATAGTGCATTAGTAGAGAGAGACAGGCCACTGAAAATCCCTGCTGTCCCCCTAAGGCCACTCTCAGGACATTCCCCAATTAGATGCTATGCTCCCCATTAATAAGCACTTCCACCTGCAGTATCACATCCTTGGGCACTGAAATAGCCTGAAGTGAACTTGCAACATTGTAACCAAGTGACTTGAAGCTTTAGAAGGTCCTTAAGATAAATCTGCTTTTCTTCTAATGAATTTGTTGATATAGGTGAGCAACAGATGGTTGCTCCTTAATCCTTAATCCTCTTTCCCCATGCGCAGTTCCATGTGTAGACAAAGGCCTTCGTAAGAGCAGGGATAGAGAAGACTCACATCCTCCTTATATTTGTGTGTGTGTGTGTGTGTGTGTGTGTGTGTGTGTGTGTGTGCGCGCGTGTGTGCGCGCGCGCGCGCGCGCATATGTATGTACTTGAGTACAGGACCATGCCCTAATGACTATGTTGGGGTTAAAGAACAACTATCCTACCATCCAAAAACCACAGACCCAAACAGCAGGAACCCAGGATGACTATCCTAGGAAAAACTCCACACAGCTGCAAGTCATGGACCCTGTTGCACGTTAGTGGAACACCTTACCCTAGGTGGGCTGCCATAGCAAGCCACAGTACAAGAGGAAGCTCTTAGCCCTCAAGTGACTGATGAGCTGAGGGAGATCGGTATGTGGGGACCCAACTCAGCTGAGGAGAAGAAGAGGAGGGAGATAAGGAAGAGGGAGAGGGGGAGGGGACTGTGATGGAGATGTTCCTTGAAAAAATAAATTAATTTAACTTAGTTAACCTACTTTAATTAATTAATTAATTAATTAAAGTAGGTTAACTTAGGTTAACTAAGAATAAGAAATATAATAAAAATAAAAAATAATATTTTTGAATGATAATTTACCAAAGGCATATTTGCCTTAATGACATGAAATAAAAAATGGTCTTAATTTCATGTTAGAATGTTAGACTGTAGGTTGCCACAAAGTTCACACTCTCTTGGATATCAGCTTGTAAATTTTCCTCTTATATGTAAAGGATATTTTTGTTGTTTGGTATTAAAAATGCAGTTAAGAGATTTAAAATGTTTTGAGTAAATTAAGGGTTACTATAGTTCAAACTTGTTTTTTATTTTGTTTTGTTTTGTTTTAGGTTTTTAGAGACAGGGTTTCTCTGTGTATCCTTGACTGTCCTGGACTCACTTTGTAGACCAGGCTGGCCTTGAATTCACAGAGATCCACCTGCCTCTGCCTCCCAAGTGCTGGGATTAAAGGCATATACCACCACACCTGGCTCAAACTTGTTTTCTAAATCTCTAAGAGTTGAAGTAATTTGTAGCTAAGATAAAATATTTCAGCAGAACGGTGTTAGCTCATGTCTTTAATCCCAGCAGAGACAGACGGATCACTATAGAGTTAATTGTCTTCTAAATTCTAGAATTACAATGAACAGGGTGGTGATGGCTCACACCTTTAATCCCAACACTTGAGAGGCATAAACCTTTAATCCCAACACACTGGAGACAGAAGCATGCAGATCTCTGAGTTCAAGCCCAGCCTGACACAGAGCAATATCCAACTAGAGTAAAATTTAAGATCCAGGAGTGGTGGTTCACACCTTTAATCCTAATAATTGAGACACGCCTTTGATCCCAACACCTGGGAGGCAGAGGCAGGCACATAGGATTTACAATGATTTAAGTTTAAAACCCACTTGCAAAAGGCAAGCCAAAATTCAAAATGAATGTTCTTTGTGATCTCAAAATATATACACTTAACGGCATATTTAGTTCCAAAATTTCAAAAGAACTTTTTAAAAATTTTAATTGAAAGATAATACATTTTATATTGTTAAAAAAAAAAAACCCAACTTGCTCTAGAAAAGATATTACCTGCCAAAAAAGTAACATCTCAGAGTTGGGATTAGGGTAGGATTCTTTTCTTATCTTTCCAGGAGATTAAAAACATCCAACTAAGGAGTTCAGGGACACCTGGACAACAGAAACTTCTGAAGAAAACAGATCAGACACCAAAAAAGACAAGTAGCCCAGATGATCCAGCCTCACAGACCTGTTCCAGTCAGGACTTCAGTAAAAGCCCTGATCTTTTTCACCCAAAGTTCAGCTTCTGACTATAAATTCCTCAGGACATTTAAATAGCTGAGTACAAAAAGATTGGACAACAAATGTTACTATTAACTTGCTTAACCATTTTTCCATTCTTATTTGGGCCCTCAAACAGGTTTCCTACATCCCATATCAGCAGGAAGCAGTTTTAAGAGAGTGACATCCCATTCTCAGAAGGTAGGTAAGTGATTTTTTTTTTTTTGGTCATTTGATGGGTTATAGATGTTTGTTGTTATTTAGGGGGATTGGTTACAAGTTGTTACATGCTTTTGTTAAACAAGGTTTAGGAGGTTAGACCCAGGGATTTCTCTCTTTTTCTTTTCTCTATCCTTCTTTCTCTCTTACGTCGTGGAGAAAGACTTGAAAAAGCAAAAAAAAAAAAAAAAAAAAAAAAACAGGGGTGTAGACATGATATAGGAATGATAAAGAAAAAAGGGAGATTATTGAATCTACTCTTATATCTTTGTATATTGATATAAAATTAAGGTTATATTTGGCTACATTGGTATAGATCTTTGTATATTGATACAAAATTAAGGTTAACTCTTTTTAAGGTATTGTACCTATGTAATTCTTAAAACTGCAATGTGAAGTTCTAGGCCTTTTGATAGCAACTATCACAAACTGTTCAGGATAATTAAGAAATGCAAACTAGCCGGGTGGTGGTGGCGCACGCCTTTAATCCCAGCACTTGGGAGGCAGAGGCAGGCGGATCTTTGTGAGTTCGAGGCCAGCCTGGTCTACAAAGCGAGTCCAGGACAGCCAGAGATATTCAGAGAAACCCTGTCTCGAAAAACCAAAAAAAAAGAAATGCAAACTAATAGTCATTCAAACTTGTCATTTTGTTAGGTACTAGTTTAGTGTATCACAGATGTTTTCTAAGTTAATCAGAAATCAACTTGCTAAAAGACAAGCAACATTTATTCAAATAAACAGAGATAGATAGTCTTCAAAAACCTCAAGAGATCTGTAGAATATGGCATTTAAAGATGTTCTCTTAAGATTTTTTTGATATTGAGACATGTCAGCTCCTGACAGCACTCCCTCCCATTCTATTTCAAGTAGATGATGAGCATCAAAGGATCTCCATTTGGAGGTGGCTGCATTAGTCACCTAATGCAAGCTTGTCACTGGGCAATAAAAATCCCTTGCTTCAACTGTAGACAGAATGCTGTCCAAAAAGGACAAAACTTGGAAGCAGGTAAATCGACAGCCTACCTCTGCCAAGACAGGGTAGGCAAGTCCTTCATAATTTCTGCTTTACAATAATATCTCTCAGAGATACTGGGCCAAGAGGCTGAAAATAGATGCTCCATTGTATTGAGAGAAACTGGGGACTGTCCAGGAAGCCAGTAGTCTGTCATTTCTTCTCTTTTGGAAGCTTTTTGCTCTACATTTTCTGTGTATTCAGATATATTTATCCTTCTTGGGTCTCTGATGTGGTTAAAGACTAGATAGTTATAGTCTCACATTTAAGTTTTAAGTTGTTTAGGAATTAAATGGATGTTCTAGGTCTAAGAAGATTTTTCTAAGTTGGTAATACAAGTTAGGATGGAAACTGAGTTAGGAATAGAAATTTAAACTCATTTAGATAGATAGATAGATAACAGAATATTATTATTAGTTACCAAATACATATGGACTGTACATTGGGAATGTATGTTATACCTTATAATTTTCATAATTTTTGCCTAATTGTTCTTATTATTTTGTATTGTATTTATTGTTATAAGAAAAAGAGCCTTTCATTGGACTATAAAGGGGGAGATGTTAGGGGGAAAAGATACACCTTAAAAAAAAAAAAGAACAACTGTTTGTTGTTGTAGTTTGTTCTTTCTTCCAGTGTGGTCTGGGGATTGAACTCAGGTCATCAGGGTTGTGTTTACTCACTGAGCCATTTCATTGGTGCAATTTTATTTTTTGAGACAATATATTTCATCAAACCTTGAGCTATTGTGATAACTAATGGTCATGAATTGGAACTTCCCTAGTCCCATAAGGGAGTTAGACAGGGCTGGGGAGATGACTCAGAAGGTAAAATGCTTGTGGAGACCCGGGTGCCATCCCCAGAACCCATGTGGGAAAATGCCTGGCCTGGTGGTGCATGCTGGTAATTCTAGCACTGGGAAAATGAAGCCGGGCAGATCCCTGGGGCTTACGGGCCAGCTAGCTCAGCCTATTTGGCAGGTTCCAGGTCAGTAAGAGACCCTACCTCAAAACAAAACAGACAAACAAGGTGGCAAGCAGCAGAGGAACAAAACCTAAGGTGAGCCCCCATTCTCCCCACATGCATGTGCACAAACACACAGAGAGAACAGTTAGATATGAGGAAAGCAAGAAAATGACAGCTGCGTCTTGGCAGCTGTCCCATAACAGCCAGAATGCCTCCTTTGTGGTTAAACCGTCACCAAGCTGCAGCGAGGTTGTTCTCATTATATCAAAGTCGAAGGAGCCAGAGCCTTCCCTCACATATGTGCAATAAGGAAGAGTCAGCAACTGCCTCCTCTTTGCGGGCTTTTCTAGAGGCACACAGGAAGAAATACCCTAAAAGACAGATCCCATTTACCATGATCTGAGAGGAAGCCTTACCCTATTAATATGTCATCTACCTCATGAATAGTCATTAAAATATTTTCTAAACCCACAATGCAGAGCCTACTGTGCTTCTATCCCCTTTTGGAGACAGCCCACTCCAATCTCTTTCTGGAATGCTTTGCTTTGTTTAATAAACTTCTATTTAAACTGTCAGTGTCTTTTGACTGAATTCTTTCCCTCCAAAAGGCCTCCCCTCAACACATTCCCTTCAGATTTTACTTCAGGGGCCAGCCAGTCTTTTTCTGCCAAGGGCCACAGAGTAAATACCTCAGACCTTGCAAGTCAAAATCGTTTAGCAAGCTCTTAGCTGCTGTGCTAAAGCAGGAAAGCAGCCAGGCCCAACACATACAATGACTATGGTTGCATTCCAGCAGGAAGTGTTTGAGTCCAGGTTGCAATATGCTTTGTGTCCTGGGCAGTGAGCAGAGCCTAAGGAGGGAGCAGAGCAAGCCCAGCCTATGAGCTGAGCATCCTGGAGACAATGGGCAGAGCAGGATGAGGACTGGCACACCTGGCACCCAAGTCAGCATCTCGGGCAGTGGGGCGGGAAGGTGGAAGGAAAGGAAACATGTAGGTCTCCACCCGGCCCATCACTCACTTGGATACGCCAGCAGGGATAAAGGCCATAGCCATAGCGCAACTAGCACCACCGGCTTCATGGGCGGCGTTCACAGCACTCCGCCATCCAACGGGAACGTCCTGGGGCCACCAGGCCGGAGACCTCAGGGACGAAAAGGGGGGATGTCAGCGGCCTACCCTCCCACATCAGGGCCCTGCGCCCCGCAACCGTTGCCCCAGTAAATGAGTGGGGGCAGGGCGGCCGCGTGCGAGTTGCGCATGCGTGCTGGGACTCAGCACGGACTAGGAGTGGCTCGATGGCGATCTGCGGCTACAGTCACTAAGTAAGGGTAGACGCTGGAGAAGCTCGACAAGTGGCACTCTATGGCACTCCTCCGTTGAAAACACAGCCGTTGCACAGAAGTAGGTGTCTGATGAAAGACATGACCTGGAGATTACACAGAGCCAACTGAGATGGAAACCACCGCAGAACACTGCCCCCCCCCCCCATGTAACCTTTCCCCACAAAAAAGAGAGTGTAGAGTCAATTGCAGGAAGGCTGTGAGAGTCCCAAGAGCTGGTTCAGACTAGCTGCATGATTGACTGCGGGGTAGGGTGGGGAGAGAGTGGGGGGGATGGAGATGATGGGAAAAAGAGATAGGGAATATTTCGGACACCTTAAGGGACTTTAGTTGTCGTTTTTTTGATTTGTAAAGATTACATCCCATTTCCTAAACAATAACAAGTCAGAAATGATGGAGAAATATGTGACTACCATTGGATAGTGTAAGAGAATTAGTCAGGATCTTCTTGGTCTCAGACCGACCTGGAAATACACTGCACCCACGGATGACCTTGAACTATTGATACTTCTGCCTCCACTTCCAACCTCTGAGATTTCAGGCCCAGTTGTGTATATGTGTAGTTTCTGATGTGCTGGGGATTGAACCCAGGGTTTTGTCTAAGTTACACAGGTACTCTACTGGCTGATAAGAGAAAAAAAATTTTTTGAGGAATAGTCACGTGACTAATTCTATATGTGGGTTAAAATCTGTAGAGCAATATTTTTTTTTCTGTATGATTAATCTTCAAGATTCACCTGTACTCACATCTCTGGCTCAGAAACAAGGAACTTAGATTTCAGTCTGAGACAATGGGTAGATGCTGCAAGTTTCTGAGCTAGGGAAGGCTGTGATCAGATGAGCACTGTAAAATGCTTAGTTTCCTTGTAGAGACCAGAAGATGTTGAAGAAAGTAAGAGCAGAGTCAAGACTCTAGTTCGGAGACTTTGGGATACTGTTGGGGACCTAGACTCCTGGTAGCAGATGATATGAAACACGTGGACATATCTGACACATGTTTAGAGTTAAAATCAATAAGATTGTGCTGAGAGAGATGGAGACAGACATGAGACCCTGTATCAAAACAAAGATTAGGGAGTGATTTAAATGTGGAGGATGAGAGAATATGAGATGATTCCCAGATCTCTAGCTAGATCCTTTGGGTTTTTGATGTACATTTACTGAAATATGGACTGTAGGTACCTATGGAGGTGGAGGAGGATAAGGAATTTTGTGCTCAATACTACTAAGGTGAGGATGGGCTTGGGACCTCCAACCAGAGTGGTCAATCCAGTGAGGAGTTGGATGCAGATATGGGCCAGGAAGAAAGCTGAAGTAGAGGTTGAGTTATAAAAGGCAAGGGCATATGGACGCAGAACTGACTGAGATAGAAAAAGAAGGGTCAGCGGATGGAGCAGAACACTGGTCCTAGGATGGATTGCAGGAAACAGGCAGGCTAGAGAGAACACAATGGAGTGCAAAGGACCCCAGAAAGGAAAGGTGGTGGTGAGGAAACTGTTAATATAGTTAATTAAATTATTAACCAGTATTTATATTATAGTTAGTGGGTTGGTGGTGTTAATCCTTAACCCACCATTATAAATAACCACACAGACACCCAATGGATTTTAACAAGCCATAGCCTGGATTGCACAATCTTGGCCCAACTAAGCTAGCTTATAATTCTATTCCCCAAATAAAACCACATATATACACAAGTCCCCTTGGACTGTTATTCTCCATGCTACACTGATGTCCCAGGCCATGTGGCTTGTCCTCTCCTTCCTCTCACTTGGCTTTTCTTCCCATGATCCTCTCTACTCCTCAAACCCTCAAAACTTAGCCCCCCCTACCTCTTTTCTACTCAATCCAGGCTGCAGTATTTGTTAGCATTACTTGGTGCACTTATGGCCTAGCATAGCAAGCAGGCCTCTGGGAGCAGATTAATTAACATTAATTAATTAATTAACATTTAGAATACATAACAGATCACCCCATCAATTCCCTCTTTTTGTCTAATAAAAAGGCTATTCTTTTAAACTATATAGAGTAAGAACCAATATGAAAGAACCAGGAAAACCATATATAAAAACTACATACATAATGTAATGCCTGTTTGTATCAGGAAACTTGAAGAAAAAAATCATCTATCTTGGTGTGTCTGAAGTTCTGAACATAAATATTTTCTATCATATTCTATATATATAAACCTAAAGATTTTATTTAGATTCAAAATATCTTTTTAAATCCTAAACAACTTAAGCTCAATTGAAAATTTATATCTATTATGTCTTCAACCTCACCAAAGACTTAAGAAGGGATAAAGTTATTATTTGAGTGAGTAGGACATGCAGGCAAGCAGCTCTCAGAATGGAAAAATGATAGTTTGCTGCCTGGACTGTCCCAAATATCTCTATAATGTTGGAGCATCTCTTCAGCCTTCTGGCCAAGCAAATCTCACAGATGTAATTGTGCAGCAGGAGGTGCCCATTCTGTCTCTGCAGAATCAGGCCATTGACTTACCTGCATTTAAATTCTGGTCCATCTTTGGACTGTATATAGTCTGTTAAGAGAGCAAGGGCATTTATGCCCAGTAGGAATTATCTCCTGATGGAGATTTTCTTGTTGCTCATCATTTCCTTTCAAGTCAAATGGGAGCTGTCAGGAGCTGACTGTCTTAATGAAATAATGAAAACAACCCTTAAATGTCATTTTCTGTGCACATCTGAAGGTTTTGAAGACATATATTCATTTATTTATAAACTTATCTATATGTCTATTTATTTATCTATGTTATGTCTGAACAGGTAAACTATGTATTTTTAACCATTTACTATCTGTTTAAACTAGGAGGCATATTTTTGTGATAAATTAAGACTAGTATTTGACATGACCATAAACCTGAGACTGGCCAACCATCAATCTGTATTACCCAATCTCCTAAATAGATAGCAGTAGCAGTCCATAAAAGAATTGGAAGTAAACCTGTACTTTTAAATGAGTTGTGTGGGCACAAGACCATATATAAGAGTTGAAATATACACATATGTGACTTAAAATAACCTTAAATCTGTGTCAAATTATAAAAATGTCTATAACAATGAATGAATCAAAAATTAACCTTATTTATAGAATAGCAATAGCTCTAGGTTTCAGAGCAGATTCAATACTCTACCCTTATATCTTATCATTTCTATATTATATACCCAGGAAACCAAAAGAGCAGAGGGACTTCATGGAGGAGTCTCAGACCATTAGGTGCTTCTGAAAAGACAAATAAGACAGAGAGAGGGAGGGAGGGAAGGAGGGACAGAGGGAGGGAGGGAGGGAGGGAGGGAGGGAGGGAGGGAGGGACAGAGAGACTTGGAGCTAGCATTAGCTAAAAGGCCCTTGAGAGGAACACTTTCAGTGAAGTGGTTTGGGAAGAAGCCAGACCATGCTGAGTCAAGGCATGAGTAAGAGGTGACAAAGTCGTGACAGCTTGCATGATACTGTTTCAAGCTTGGTTAGTGAGTCTTCCAGGCACTCCAGGAGTGCTCAACCCAAATACAGCAGCATGCTGGAATCAAACATTTGGAACTGTTTGGAAAGCAACGTGGAAAATGCAACAAAAGCAGTAACATAATATACACACTGTGATATAAATTCTATAACACAAATTTAGGGGGAGAACTTGGGTCCTGAGATAACCATAGCTTGCAATACAGAGGCAGTCAAATCCGAAGAGAATATGGACTAAAGGTTCCCATTTCTGCTCACTCCCCTGTTGAAATCCTAGCCCTCACCATGATAAGAGAGGGACGGAGCTTTTGAGAGATGAATAGATCATAGGGAAAACCTTCAAGAGTGAAATTAGTACCTAAAACAGAGACCCCCGAGATTCTGTGTGAGGACACGGGAAAGACAGTCATTTGTGAAGAAGGCTTCCACCAGACACCAAATCAACATTCCCACCTCCCAGTATTTGAAAGAAATTGTTGTTTAAACAACTTGGTCTGTGGTGTTATTTGGTACAATGGTCTGAACAAACTAAACCAGGTAACAATCTTTGTTGGGTAGAATACTGTGCAGTCAGGGGCTAGAGAAGCACCTTGGCTGGTAAGGTGCTCACTATGTGAACATGAGGACATGAGGACCTTTGTTCTGACCCTTAGCATACACATAAAAAGCCAGGTGTGCTAACCCTGGGCCTATATCCCCAGTCTGTCAGTAGTGGGACTGTGTAGGCAGAGGATCCCAGGAGCTCTCGAGCTAGCCAGTCTAGACCAATCAGCTCAGTGAGAGAGCCTGCTCAGTGAGCAAGGTAGAGGCTGATAGAGGAAGACACTTGATGTCGACCTTTGGCCTGCGTGTGTGTGAGTACACGTGTATTCCAGTGTAACACATACACACACACTTACGGGTACAAAAACACACATGAAAATAGAACACGCACACAGATGTGGGGTGTGCTTAAACCACTCTATTTTGGTTGTAAGTGAGCCAGGAAAGGTTCTGTCTACTCTCTTCTTAATCTAAGATATTCCTTAGGCTTCTTCTTTAGATAGACATAGCACATCCAAAATCTGTGTTTACTGTATTTTATTCTGTCTCTTAGACTAATAGAGTGGGCTAAAGCTGGCTAGCCAGAAACATATGTGTCTCTCTAGAGGAAGAAGAACATTGAAGAAGTACTCCCCCATCATCACACTGCCCAGTTCTACCCTGTATTCTCCTGGCTACAAATGAGCCAGGAAGTTCACACTGTAGCCCCTGCCTACTCAATATTGATGCATTTTTCACACCATAGACCACGAATGTCACTTCCAAACCTCACTTGGTCCTGTGCTTGGAAAAATAATTCAATCTCAATACTTACAAAATGAATACATCCATGGCTCAGTAGTTAAGAGCACTGGATGTTCTTCCTGAGGACCCAAGTCCGGTTCCCAGCACCCACATCAGGTGTCTCACAGCCAGCTGTCACTCCAGCTCCAAGGGATCTGTGGGCTCTGCAAACTCCTACATAACATGTACACATATCCATACACAGACACATAAATAAAAATAAACCTTAAAAAATTAACCGCATGAATAAATGTGCCCTCTTCTCATCCCCTCACCCTCTTGTGCATGTGTTGCATACGGGTGAGTATGTGGGTACCCCATGTGGAGGCCAGAGAAGGTGTCCTAGCTTGTTTTCTGTTGCTGTGATAAAGCACTGACCAAAAGCAACTTGGAGAGGAAAGTGTTTACTTGGCTTACAGGTTACTACCCATCATTGAAGAAAGCCACAGCAGGCACCCAAGTTAGGAACTGAAACAGAAGCCATGGAGAAATGCTGCTTACTACCTTGCTTCCCATGGCTCACCCTGCTTTCTTATACAAGCCAGCCCCATTTGTCAAGGGATAACATCACCCACGGTAGGCTGCTCCAAGAAACTGCCCCCATAGAGATGCTCAAAAGCAGTCTAATAGAGACAGCTCTTCACCTGAGATTCGGTCTCAATGAAAGAGAGCCGACCCTCTCTTTCCAGCTGACCCTAGTTTGTAGTTAGTTGGCAAAAACTAACCAAAATAGCATAATGTCTTCCTCTATCACCCTCTGCTGAATTGCTTTTGAGACAGACTCTCACTGAATTGGAAGCTCTTTGTTTGGGGTAGTCTGGCTCAAATCCACCCGTCTCTGCCTCCCAGTTCTGGAGGAAGAGACATATGCAACCATGCCTGGTTTTTCAGGTGAGTACTGTGGCTTCAGGCCCTCATGCTTGAAGAGCAAGTGTCTCACCCACATAGGCATCTCCCCTTCTAACCATGTCTCCATCCATCCATCTACCCAACCAATCTAAAGATACTCTAAAGATGTTTGCTCCAAGATACATGTGATGGCTAGTCCTTCACCCCTATAATTGCGGCACTTAGGAAGCTGAGGCAGGAAAATGAGTCTGTGAATTGTGGGGACAGAAGATGCCCTCCAGGACAGTCACGGGTTCTGGCAGAGAAATAATTCTACCACACGAGGGCAGCAGAACCTCACTAATGAGTGGAATACTTCCAAGCATCTCCACCTGAGAATCTAGAAACTGGCTTTTGATTATGCTACACTCTAGCATATTTTGCTATTGTTCATTTTCTTTCATCCTTCACATTCTAAATACACCAAATATTGTGAAGCAATATTTTAAATGATTCAGTAAGCTGCTGTGTGCTAAAAGCTTTTTTCCCTGTAGCTGATTTGATGAATGTTGGCTATCCACTCTTTTCTCCAGTTCTGGTGCAGCTGCTCTGCACGCAGCCTTGGAGTGAAATCAACTGCCAAATTGAGACCCACCTCGGGGCAGAGTAGTTTGCTAGACTGGGAACTGAACTTGAGTCCTCTCCCCTGCAGGATCAGCCAGTGCTGTTAACCACTGAGCCACCTCTCCAGCCCTTCACTGAGCCATCATCTCATTGGACATTTAAGATTGAGAGTTCACTCACATGACCTTTTTTCTCATTTTACCTTAGCTGCTTCTCTTAAAGACCCTATTCTGTGGTACTGGAGGTTAAGGCTTTGGTGTAAAAGTTTTGAGGAGACATAGTTCAGCCCATTACACAGCCCTAGTGGGATCTGGGAACTTGGCACAACCTTCCTACCGTAAAAAATGAGACATTCACGAAGGACTCTTGACGAATATACAAGGAAACCAGAAGAGTATCTAGGTCCTAGAGAGATGTGAGGTGCAGAAAGAGGAGGCTGGCATGATCCGAGGATGATTCGGGCACTCCCAGAGTGCTTAAGAAGGTGAACGCTTAACACCTGGAGAGTTTGTCTAGAGAATAGAGACCTTCCATTCAAGACATCTAGGAGGTAACAAGGCAGCCAGAACTATAGCCCTGTGATGTTCTCCGCAGGAGGCTGAGAACACAAGGAGCTGGTGAGCCCGGGAGGAAGCAGAGGCCACATGGAAACCCTATCTACCCACCCCAGCATGTGAAAAGGGACAGGCAATAGTTGAATACCATCTGGGCAGTCTGAAGCTACTAAGGAAAATGCAAAGGCTGGTATAAAGGGAGACAGACCGCCATGATCTGGTTGGTGCCTGTGTTTCCCTCGCATGCCTTGTCGGGGCTCATGACACGCACTGAATATTAGGGGTGAGTCGTGCTTACAGGTTTACACACATGTAAAACTGGAGGCTCATGACATCGTGTCGTCTCCTCAACCCTACTTTGTTGTTCATGAGTGGATACGCGGCTAAAACAAAAGGAGGTGAGGTATATATTTGGAGCACATCTGTCCTCTTCACAGCTGGAATAGACCTGGGGGGGGCTACCCCTGTTGTGTCACAGCTGGTTGGTAGTCCTTCAAGCTGAAAGGCCTTCTCCACCACCCCTGCCTCCCACAAAAGCTATCAAAACCCAAGACTTCTCCAATTCTTTATTCCAATGTCATCTGGGAAACCCCCACACTTCCCCAACACAGACTCATTGCTCTTCCTACCTTTTCAAAGCACTTCTAGATGAACGTCCTTGTGCCCTATTGTACAACCCTTGTGTTACCATTACTACTGTATTTGAATTTGTCACTTGTCATCCTGCTTCTAGCATGGCAGTCCTGGAGGGCAGGAAACCGGGCATGTTACCCACCTGTTGGAGTTTCCTTTCTGTTGCTGTGACAAACGTGAGTACCAAAAGCAAACTTATTTCAGCTTATGCTTCCAGGTCAGGTCAGGGTTCATCATTGACAGAAGTCAGGGCAGGAACTCTAGGCACAATCATGAAGCAGCAAACACGGGGGAGGGGGATGTTGGTTGTTGCCTTCCTCATCTCCCCACCCTTACCCAGCTTCCTCTCAGGCTAACACTTCGCTAACAGTTGCATCCAGCATGTCATGGTCCTGGAAACTGGGACAATGACAGAAAGAAGAAAAGAGACGTCGGTATATAAAAGGCGGGGTTGGGGCCAGGCAGCGCACGCCTTTAATCCCAGCACTCAGGAGGCAGAAGCAAGCAAGCGGATCTCTCTAAGTTTTCATCCAAACTAGTCTACAGAGCCAGCTCCAGGGCAGCCAGGGCTACACAGAGAAACCCTGTCTCGGAAAACCAAATCAAAACAAACAAAAACAGTTACGATTGAGCGGGCTCCGGCGGGCTCCGGTCACTCAAACAGGGGGTCACTTACTACCACAAAACAGTGCAAAAGCTCAGGCTCTATTAAGTGCAACAAGGGAGGGGGCGAGAGGGGATGTTAAGCTAGTCTCAGTGGGAGGTCTCTGTAGGAGTACAGTCTCAACTTGCAGTCCTGGGAGGAAGAAGCTGCAGGTTGCTTGTTTTTGCACACACACAACATCTGCACATGGACTAGAGAAAGGTTTTGCCTATTCCTGGAGCCAGACCGTGCAGAAGGCTTTGCCCTTCCCAATGGCTCTGAGGCTCTGGGGTCCTTGACACGCCCGTGCTCTTGTCATACACACTCTCTTCCGATCCTTACATGTTCACCCAGGGCTTCCTCTGCTCCACACAGCTAACCTTATCTTATAGAGCTCTTGGCCACCTACCTATTCAGAGTGGGATGTGCCCTTCTACACCAATTAACAGTAAAGGCAGTCCCCAACAGACACAGCCACGGGTCAGTCTGATCCACGCAATTCCTCAATCAAAGCTTTCCTCTCAGGTGACTCTGGGCTGTGTCAAGTTGTCAATGAAAGCTAACTAGGACAACCCGCTTGCCATCATGCAGTTTCTCATCCTGGCCCAGCCTTGCTTTAGCAGGTCATCAATAGGTGTGCTGAGTTCAGCTGAAATGAGGAGGGCGGGAGAGTTGTTGTAGAGATAGTTTTCTGCTTTATACAGGTCCACACAGAGCGATCAACGGAAACTCAGCTGCCTGGATAACTGCCTACCCAATACTGCCTCTTCCTCTGAGCCCAGCCAGCCAAGCTGCTTCTTCTTTTATTTTTCCCCTGGATGTTATGCATACCTACACCATCATTCTCCAGAGGAAATTCCTCTCCAGGAGCTTGCCTGGGGGAGACAGAAGAATTGCTATACGTTATCACTCACTATCTGCCTCTGCCTATCTGGGTCATAAAAATAGCACTGGGGATAGAGAGATGCCTCAAGAGTGGCTGCTACTGTCACAGAGAACCCAAGGTCAGTTCTTAGCACTCAAGTCTGGTAACTTTAGCTCCAGGGGATCCAATGCCCTTTTCTGGATGCCTTGAGCACTTACAACCCCCCCCCCTCTCTCTCATACACACATCTGCATGTGAGCTCTGGGGGTTGACATCAGATGTCTTCCTCAGCTGTTCTCCATCTTCTCTCTTTGAGACAGGGTCTCTTGCTGAACTCACTGATTGTTCAAACTTGGCCAGCAAGTTCCAGGGTTCCACTCCCCAGCCCAGAGATCACAGGTGCACACTGCCATGCCAGGCTCTTTATGTAGGTGCTGGACATCAAAACTCGGGCCCTTGGGCTCTCAGAGCACCTTGCTGGCAGAGCCACCTCCTCAGCCCCAAGACATGCACCTTCTTGCTCTTCATGGCCTCCCTCGCTTGCCCTGACCTCCCTGGCCTCCCTCACATCTCGCTGTCCTTACAGTCAACACTCTCCATTTCAGTGTTACCCCAGCTTACGTAGCAGGTAATGCCTTCAGCAATCCAGGGATCTCCAAGTCCTCTTGGGCAGGAGACAAGAGTCCTGTCGGGACAGGCCTGCTTCCAGCTCCATGATCCTCTTTCCCAAAGGCAAGGGTACGTGGAGTAACTAGTCAGCTATTTTAGAATATCAGCCCAATCTAATGAACACAACTCACTCTTCAGATCTCATTTTGAAGGTGAACTTTGAGATGGGTAGCCAGGGAGATGCTTGTCACCAAGCCTGAAGACCTGAGTTCGATCCCTGAAACCTCTGCACACACACAAGTAATAGACAGATGATAGATGTTAATGAATTTAAAAAGCAAACTCCTAACGAACCCCGATGAACCCAGGATGCCTCATTTTTACTTCTTTTTTTTTTTTTAAGATTTATTTATTATGTATACAGTGTTCTGTCTGCAGGTATATCTGCAGGCCAGAAGAGGGTGCCAGATTTCATTATGGATGGTTGTGAGCCACCATGTGGTTGCTGGGAATTGAACTCAGGACCTCTGGAAGAGCAGCCAGTGCTCTTAACCGCTGAGCCATCTCTCCAGCCCTCATTTTTACTTCTTGTACCTTTTCAAAATACGTGTTTATTTTACTAGCAGCCATAACCTACATGAGGATAGGGGACTAGGTCTTCTTGTTACCCCTCATCTCCTGCCCAGTGTTTAGCTTCTAAAAGAAGCTTTACAAATATTTGTGAAGAAACTCTCCCAAAGAGGACCATTTATTTGTAACTTTTTTTTTGAGACAAGATCTCATATAATCCAAGCAGTTCTCTAACTCACACAGAGCCTTGTGTGACCTTGACTTTGACCTCCTGACCCTCCTGTCTCTACTTCCCAGGTTCTGGGATCATAGACTGTGCCACCACACCCAGCAAATTCTGAAAGAAATCTCCTTAACTGTTTCTATCAGCCTTGGCTGTCCGCTAACAGCCTGTGTATCTTCTTTCTCTTGTCTCCCCTCTAGTCTTCCTCTCTCTTTTGTTTCCTTTTTCTTAAATAGTGCTAATAGGCATTCTAAGTCTTCCGCTCTCCTAGTCCCTCTGAGCTACACTGATGCCCTCAGAGTCCAAGCCCCACACTGATTTTTCAAGACAGGCTTGCCGCATCCTGCCGCCAGGGGGCACCAAACAACACCAGCAGATTTGGGAAGACGCTTGAGTCCACTTGGCAGGTTTTTCAGTCATGAGTTCCTGTCTTCGGGACAATTTTCGAACCAGGTCTGGTTTTCTTTCAAGTAGTTCACTTGAAGGAAATACACATGAGTAGTGGCTACATCAGAGATCATGATGATTCTATGAGTCGGAAATAAAGAATAGCCTGCATCCTCCGACTGGGATCAGCCTCCATGCAGGAGACCTGGCAACTTCCTGCTGACTTCAGTTGAAGCTCAGGATTTGCAGCCAGGCTGAGGATGGGGCTGAAGTCATGTCATAAAATAAAACAGCAGCAATATACTGCGAAGCCAGGGTTGTCCCCGTAGATCCTGCCCCATCATGGGCATCAGGTTCTTTAGGGTTACTGTTGCCTTCAGGTTTTTGATTGTTTGTTTCGCTTTGTTTTGTGGGGAGAGTGGTCTGGTTTGGTTTTGCTTTTTTGGGACAAGGTCTTGGCTGACCTAGAACTCCCTTTGTAGGCCATAGAATGCTGCCTACCTTTGCTCTGTGTTCTGGAACTAAAGGCGTGGGCCACCACAGCAGGATGGCACATGAGTTTTTAATCCCTCCTGAAAAAATGTTGAAAGAAGCTGGCAGGGGTTGTTCTGCTGTCCCACATGGGATTTGAGAAAGGCTTAGCTAGTAGGGAACAAAGAAGGCAGGGTCACCTCTGATATCTTAGGGCGGATACTAGAGATTTCAACTGCCTTTCTTCTCGACTATTCCAAACAATGCCCATCCTGCCCTCAGCTGCCCAGGCTTAAAACGCAAGGGAAATCAGTACTCAGCTGTCACCTTCATGAAGCTCTGCTCCCAAACACACGTGTCCCCAACACTAGCAATTGTTTTATTGGCCTAAGGAAAGTGCAGGAAGATGCAAGCTTTTGCTAAGCCGCCTGCCCTTAAATCCTTGTGATTTTCTTTTCTTTTTTGGTAACGAGGCAGGCTAAACTTGGGTGTCATCCCAGCACAGTGAGGGTAGGACAGGTCTTTAGCTTGAGGCCAGCACAGGGTACATAGGGAATTCTAAGCCAGCCCAAGGGACATAGAGGGATTCGAACTCAAAAGGAGAAGTAAATCAAAAAAGATAACAGGATCAAAGCATAGCAAATCAGCTGGGCGGTGGTGGCGCACGCCTTTAATCCCAGCACTTGGGAGGCAGAGGCAGGCGGATCTTTGTGAGTTCGAGGCCAGCCTGGTCTACAAAGTGAGTCCAGGACAGCCAGAGATATTCAGAGAAACCCTGTCTCAAAAAACCAAAAAAAAAAAAAAAAAGCATAGCAAATCAATTTCATAGGATCTGATAGGAATGACAAGAGCCTTCAGAAATGAAGACACAAAGATTTAGGGGAAATTCCCTCTTCGTTTATGTTCAGCAAGGCACGTGTGGAAATGTGATAGACACATGGGTAGCAGTGATACTCGTGCATAGAAATCCAGCCTGTCTGTTCATATTGGTTCTGCCTGGGTTTGGAACAAGGTTCTGTGGAATGAGGGTTCTCGAAGGAGGAGGGATCGGGGTTGCCTTCACAGGTTTTATGGCTTGGTTTGCAGATTCTGTGAATTCTTGTTTCTGTTATGCACTTTTAGCAGGACACAAAGTAGCCCTTACTTGGAGGCCGTGTCTGAGGCTTTCCAATGGCTTTAGTTCAAAGCACTCAGTACCCATAAACACGATGCTTCGGGGTATCAAGCTCCAGGACCCAATGCTGCCACCCTGTGAAACAGCAACAGCTCACTGTACAGATAAGGGATCTTCAGCTCAGAGGAATTTAACTATATGGCCTCAACACACACACACAAAACCACAGCTCTCATCTTGAAGGGAATAAGAGGTCATTTATTCTGGAGCCAAATATGAGCAACTATGGCCCAGAAACATAGATTTAGGTTACCCCAAATTTCCATGTTCCAATGTAGATGAAGTTTCATGGAATTTTATAGTAACAGGACAAAGAAACTCATAAATCAGGACACTTTTCAAACACATTCATGCAAACACTGAGTGGGCAGTTGGGGGAAAGACCTCAGCTATCAGCCTCAGATGTTATCTGAAGACTCAGTCTTTAATCAATAGAGAATTAGGTTTTTGTTAATTTACTGCATTCCAAAAGGTTTTTTGTTTGTTTTTTTTGTTTGTTTGTTTGTTTTTTCAAGACAGGGTTTTTCTGTGTAGCCCTGGATGTCCTGGACTCACTTTGTAGACCCGCTGGCCTTGAACTCACAGAGATCCACCTGCCTATACCTCCCAAGTGCTGGGATTAAAGGCATGCGCCACCACGCCCAGCACCAAAAGGTTTTATCTGTAGTCACAGCATTAGGTCCGACATAGAGCTTGGGAGCAGAGCAAAGAATGGCTACTTAGTGGGATAAAGATAGCCCAAGATAAACTATAATTGGGCTCTGGATCTACAGCATTCCAACCTGCAGTCACTGAAGTTTCTATCTATTACAAATAAGGTTGCTATAGATGAGGAGATGTCCTTGTGGTTTGGTGAGGAATCATTTGGTGGATACCCAGAAGTGGTATGGCTGGGTCTTGAGGTGGGGCTATTCCAAGTTTTCTCTCTCGATCTCTCTCCTTCTCCCTCTCTCCCCTTCTCTTTTCTGAGACAGGGTTTCACTGTGTAATCCTGGAACTCTCTTTGTAGACCAGGTAAGTCGACAGCCTAGTTCTGCCAAGACAGGGGAAGGCAAGTCCATAATCCTTGCTTTACAATGAATGTCTGTCAGAAAAATGGGACCAAATGGCTGAAGATTGATGCTGTAATGTATGGAGAGAAATTGGGAACTGTCCAGGCACCCAGTTGTATGTCATTTCTTAGTTTTGGAAGCTGCTGGTCCTGCACTTCCTCTATAAGCAAATAAATTTATCCTTCTCAGGTCTCTGATGTGATTAAAGACTAAATAGCTAGAGTCTCATAGTTAAATTTTGAGTTGTTTAGGAATTAAGAGGGTGTTCTGGATCTAAGAAGATATTTTTTAAATTGTGATGCAAGTTAGGATGGAAGCTGAATTGGATATAGAACTTTAAACTCATGGAGATGGTTGGATAGTAGAATGTTAAAGTCAGGTGCCAAATACATATGGACTGGACATTGGGAATGCATGCTAAGCCTTATAACTCTCATAATTGTGGCCTAATTATGTTTATTGTTTTGTATTGTATTTGTTGTTATAAGAGAAAGAGCCATTTGTTGGATTGAAAGGGGAGCTGTTGGGGGGAAAAGATATACCTTAAACTTAAAAAAAAAAAAGGAAGCAGATGGGGGTGGTAAGAGGGAAGAGGGTGGGAGGGTGGGACCAAAGAGGGGAGTAGGGAGGATATTGGGATTGAGATGTAACTTGAAGAAATAAATTAATGAATTAATAATAATAATAATAATAATAATAAAACTTTTTTAAAAGTAGACAAACAAAGAAACCCAAAGAGTCAGTGAAGGCAACAAAAGGTTGATCTAGAACCACCTGGGAGACACCTCTGGGTGTGTTCATGAGGTTGTTTCCAGAGTTGTTTCCAGGTTGTTTCAAGAGGGAAGACTATCCCACTGTCTTGGGGCCCAGACTGAACAAAAAGGAGAAAAAGAGCTGAGTACCAGTATTCATCTCTCTCTACTTCCTAACTGTGGCAGAACTTTAGGGGGTAATGGTGACATGGGGGTGAGGCCCACATAAGCGGGGTTAGTGCCTTTAACAAAGGTCTGAGAGAGTTCTCTCAATCCTTTGCCAGGAGAAGGTGCAGCAAGAAGCTGCCCCCAGCCAGGGAACAGGCCCTCAGCATACATGGGGCGGCCAGAGCCTTGACCTTGGATAGCCCAGAACTGTGAGAAATAACTTTCTTTCTTTCTCTCTTTCTCTCTTCTTTCTCAGGCATCTTAAAGTTAGTTGGAACTTGCTGTGTAGTCAAGGATGACCTAGAACTTGAGATACCCCTGCCTTCAACTCTGGAATGTTGGGATTACAGACATGGAACACCACACCCAGTTTTTGTGGTGCTAGGGATAAAAATCCAGAGTTTCATATATGCTAGGCAAATACTCTGCCGATTGGGCTAAACAAATTAATAAATTTCTAGCTGGGCATGACAGCATATAACTTTAATACCAGCACTTGGGAGGCAGAGGCAAGTGAAGCTGGTTTACATAGGAAGTTCCAGGTCAGTCAAAGATACATGGTGAAACTCTGTCTAAAAAAAACTAAAAAGGAAGGGAGAGAGGGAGGGAGGAAGGAAGGAATTTCTATTACCTATAAACTGCACAGTTCATTACAGTAGCCTGTTGATTTGTAATAAAATATACAGTCTCTCTATTGCTATTTAATATGCTTTTGTCTTAGAGCAATAAAGCAAGGAAAAAAATAAAAGGGATACAAATAGAAAAGGAAGAAATAAAATTATCCCTGTATACAGATGATATGATTCTATACTGAAAAGTCACTAAATACTCCATTAGGAAAACTCTTAGATCAGATCAGTGCTTTGAACAAAGTAGCAGGATACAAATCAACGTACAAAAAGCAGTAGCTTCTTATATTGCCAATAATGCATTTGCTAAGAAGTAAGTGTGGGGAAAACTCTCATTCTCAATAGCTTCCAGAAATACTTACAGATAAGCCTAACCAAGGAGGTGAAAGACACCATAATGAAAACTACAAAACACTGGAGACATCCAGATGTGGTGGCACACACCTATAATCCCTGCACTTAGAAGGTGGAGACAGGAGGGTCAGGAGTTCACGTTCATCCTTGACTACAAACCTGAAGTACATTAGATCCTGTCTCAACTCCCTACAATCAACAGAAAGGTATACAGTGAAGAAAGAAATTGAAGATACTAGAAGATCTCCCATGCTGGTAGACTGAAAGAATTAGTATTTTGAAATGGATAGATGGCTAAAAGCCATCAACAGACTCAACCCACACCTCTTGCCATGCACTAAAATCATATTTAAAATGAAACAGACTGTTTAAGGAAAGGCCTAAAACTTTGAAACTGTTAGAGGGAAACATAAGGAGGACACTTGAAGATGTAGGTGCAGGTAAGGACTTTTGAAGCACTTCAATAGCTCAGGAAATAAATCCAAAAACTGACAGGACTGCATGAAATCAAAGAACTTCTGTGTAGGGAAATGGCCAGCAGAGTGAAGAGACAGTCTCTGGAAATCAAAATCTTTGCCATCTACATGTCTCACAGAGGGCTAGCATGGAGAATCTATAAAGATCTCTAAAAATTAAACACCAGTAAAATCAACAGATGGAAAATGAAGCAGACAGTTCTCTAATTGAGAGTCTGCCCAGCTAAGGGCTAAGCCTTAAAACATTAAAAGGTCTTGCCGGGCGGTGGTGGCGCACGCCTTTAATCCCAGCACTTGGGAGGCAGAGGCAGGCGGATCTTTGTGAGTTTGAGGCCAGCCTGGTCTACAAAGCGAGTCCAGGACAGCCAGAGATATTCAGAGAAACCCTGTCTCGAAAAACCAAAAAAAAAAAAAAACATTAAAAGGTCTTGGTGTATTTAATTATTGGGGGAAAGACTGTGGTGGTTTATAGACCCTCAATCCAACGAGTCCTGGGCCATTGGACTTCCAGACTCCTGGACTCCTCTCCAGCCCTGGCGAAGCTCCCACCAAGCTTCTGGTAATTCTACTGGCCTAATATAACAACTTATATTAATTAACAGAGTTTAGGTTACAAGTGGTGTAGGCCACCCTTGGTCCCGGGGCTCTTTCTCCAGGATAAGTTAGGCAACCGGTTAAGGCATGTGGGCCAGGCCACCCACTCCTCTACCAAGCTGCAGGCTACTCCGCCAGCCTAATCTTACAGTTTATATTTACTAATAACTACAATAATTAATTAATTTGCAGTTTCAGGTATGCCTTAAGGCGACAGTCCCACCTGTGATAGACCCCAATAAAACACTCACAAAAAGAAATGACACCAAATGTTGATAATGAGGTGGGGAAAGGAGCCCTGACACACTGCTGATGGGAATGTAAGCAGGCACAGCCAGTGTGGGAGTCAGAAGAGACATGAAAGGGAAGGGCTGGAAAGATGGCTCAGTGGATAAGAACACTGGCTGCTCTGGCAGAGGATCCGAGTTCGATTCCCAGCACCCACATGGTGGCTCACAGCCATCTGTAACTCCAGTTCCAGGGGATCTAACACCTACTTCTGAACTCCAAGGGCACTGCACACACACATGGTTCACAGGCATACAAACAAAACGCCATACACACAAAATAAATATTTTTTTAAAATGAAACTACCATATAATCAACTATGCCATCCCTGGGTGTGTACCTGAAGTCAGAATGCCATAGACGTACTTTTACACACATATTTATTGTTTTGTCACAAGAGCCAAGCTATGGAGCTGGCCTGGATGTCCACCAGCTGATGGGTGAATGGAGGGAATGTGGTACTCGTTAATCAATGAAGCTTTGTTCTGCTGTGAAAAAGAACAAGATCACGCAATTTATAGGAAAATGAATGGAACTGGATATATTCAGGTTGTGTTAAATCAAACTCAAGAAGGGGCTGGAGAGATGGCTCAGCGGTTAAGAGCACTGACTGCTCTTCCAAAGGACCTGGGTTCAAATCCCATCACCCACATGGCAGTTCACAGTTGTCTATAATTTCCGGGAGTGGTGGCGCATGCCTTTAATCCCAGCACTCGGGAGGCAGAGGCAGGCGGATCTCTGTGAGTTCAAGGCCAGTCTGGTCTACAAAGTGAGTCCAGAACAGACAAGGATACACAGAGAAACACTGTCTCAAAAAATCAAGAAGATAGATATTGCATGTTTTCTCTCACATGGATACACACACACACACAAATAAATCAGTTGTTTAAAACGTCATTTACTATTTCTTGTGTTAATGATATTTATTGTGTCACTGGAGACTCTGTATACATTTGTTTTTGCTCTGTGTATATCTTCCCAGCTGTTGGGTACCCAAACAGCTGTCTGTTTGTCCACAGTCTTCTTCATATTGATGCATGTAATGCTAGAAATTAAGTCTCATAGAACTTGAACTGGAAAATACGTATTTGAAAATCCACTTTAAAGTAACAGAACTGACCGCATATTAAGATAAAAATACACATTTTTATTAGAAATGACTTTATTTTCTGAAACAAAAAAATGCAAGAAAACAAAAGCATTACTACTTCCCATTTTTACAATTCTTCATGATGTCTGCCTTCACGGGAGATAGCCAGGTACTTACATCAATTTCTGCACTCGGTTTGCTGTGGTGTGTTATTTGCTAGACTGTGTGAAGGTAATCTAGTCACACAAACAGGGAGGAATAATTTTCAGGTTAGTTGCAAGGTAGAAGTTAAAACCATGTCCGTAAACTCTTCATTCACCGCTACATTGTGCCCAGGGTCTATCCACAGTTAGAATGGATTTGGCGGTCACACAACTTGGTAAGAGTAGCATGGCCTGGATCGGAGGGTGACGGTACCCTGGCAATTACCTTTTCCAACACTGCAATGGGCTGTGGTTTATGGGCACCAAGTCACATAGATTTAGAGTTCATAATGTCTCCTTGTGACTGAAGGAACGCTGTTGAGATGTATAGATGCTGTACAATTGAACCTTGGAAGGGACCTTGGATCAAAGATGACACTAATAAAGCCAGCACCAGTGAACAGGATAATGGCTAACCTGATACCTCTCCAGTTTATAAAAGGTTAGAAACAGAAGCACCGAGTAACCAAGTCTGACAGCAAGATTTCCGAACCACCCTAAATTAGCAGGAGGAGGGCCGCTCACTCCCAGCCTCACCACCTTCAGCATCAGCCGCAGGTCCACGCTGAGCTTTAGATAGCAACCATGATGCAGTCTCGGGAGCTAGTGTGTGTGCCCAGTTTATAAAGAAAGTATCGTTTTATTTGTGTATGTGTGTGTGTTTGTGTGTGTGTGTGTTCACGTATCTATGTTTGCATACGTGAAAGCACACTTGGAGGTCAGTGGTTTCTTTCTCAATAACGCTCCATCACTGTTATGTATTTATTGTTGGTACACAGTCTCACCATGTAGACCATGCTAGCCTCAAACTCTGAGAGATCCATCTGTCTCTGTATTCCAAAGTGCTTGGATTAAATGTGTTTCTCCCTCCTACCCAACCCTCACTTGCCACGCCTTTGAGACAGAATCTGTCCTTGAACCTAGAACTCAGAAATGTGGCTACGCTGACTGGCCTCTGAGTAACCAGGGCTCCTCTTGTCTCTGATTCCCCAGTACTGGGATTACACGATGTTGCACCATACCTGGCTTTTTTACGTGAATGCTGCAGATTCAAATTCAGGTGCTCATGCTTGTGAAGCAAGCATGTTACCACTAAGCATCTCCCCAACCTCAGAACACTTTCTGTAATGTCAACAACAGTCTTTGCTGTCAATAAGAAAGTGAATTACCCAGCCACATCAATAAAGATCAAGTCTATACAAGCCATACATAAATTATTTCCCAAGTAGCTGAGCATTTCCTTAACAGTTTCTAAGACAAGGTAAATCAAAAATAAAAACAAATTTTTTAAAATTTAGAAGTAGTAAATAGAAACTGATATGAAGGTGTCCATAGTGCCTCACATCTAACTAGCAAGAATGGAGAAAGGATACACTGAACTCTCAAAGTCTGGTGCTGATATCATATACCCAATAATATGCCTAGTATGCCAACTGAGACCTCATTTAGAATTATTGGTTTATCACTGTCCAAGGACAGACTGTGGCTCAGTGGTGCAGGTCCTGGGAAGGTGTCATGTTCTTGAGGGTAACCCTAATTCAGCTCATAGTCACACACACACAAAGTCATGAACCCAGAAGCAGGAGACAGACTAATCAGGAAGAGGAAAGGATCAGTGGGAGTGGCTGTGGGACACTATGGTAATGAGGGGAGAGGCGGGAGGGGAAGCCTGCAGGAAGAGAGCTGCACCGTGACCTCCTGTGTCACCTGTCTGGATGGCAACTGGGAACACTTGGGCTCTTTTGTTAGTCCCATTTTACAAACAAGGAGCAACCCATTTTGTTCCACTGTCTAGGACTCAACCCTAGAGAAAACTGCATTGTACATGCATTTATAGGTGTTTGTAAGAGCAATGAAATCCTGGAGCCAAGGAATATATTTTTTTGTTGTTGTGGTTGTTTAATTTTTTTATTTAACTTTTTTTGGATTCTTTGTAAATTTCCCACCATGCATCCCAATCCCACTCACCCAATCTCCCTGTGCCTTCGCACCTGCCTTCTGTCCTCCCCATCAAAAGAAAAAAAAATCTCATTGTGGAAGCTGTAGTATGTCACAGTATATTGTCATACAGCACACCATTTTATCTACACACCTTTACTTGCAAATGTTCATTGCAGTGAGTCATTGGTCCAGTTCAAGACCTCTGGCTTCTGCTACACCTATCAACACTGAATCCTCACTGGGACTCCTCTCAGACATCCTGCTGTTTCCCTGTGTCATGGAGATCCTGCAGCTTTGGATATGCAGGGCCAGTCCCTTCATACACTCCAACAGTTTATAGATGGGGTAGATGTTGGAGTGGGCCAACTCAAAGCCTTGGATCTGGGCTTGGGTGGTAGCTGAGTTGGTCAGCCTGCCAGCTCTCCCACACCACACCAACAGGGTGAGCTCTCCAGCACTGGCCCAGCTAGCTCACCCAACGCTAAAGCTAGCCAGGGGCAGAACCAGGTCCCCCACTCTCATGCCCATGGTGCTGGCTCACCTGCACCCGTGCCAGCAGGGCCCGCTCTCCCAAGTGTTGCAGGAGGCAAAAGGCTAGGCCAGCTCTCCAGCTCTCATGACATTAGGGACAGCTCTCCCACCTGCCATAGATGGTGGGGGTGGGGGTAGGGTGGAGGGTGGGAGATACTTTCATTTTATTATTATTATTATTATTGCTGTTGTTTTAGTTTCAAGAAATATCTTAACATCTTTCATATTGGACCTGAATAAAATATAAAGTTCTGAACTGAGCCATTAGAAATTAGTTGAATTTGAACATGTATCACAGGATCCACCCATTGGAGACAGAGGGGCAGAAGTGATCTCTCCTTGCCGCTCACTCACACAGCTCCTTGTTCATTAATATGATGACGTTTACAAGGGTGCTCAGGCTGTGTGTCCCATTGCTACGTAACTGACTAAAGCAAATCCTTCACAAGTGTCCTAAGCTGTGCACTGCGTACATGATATTGGGCACGGCTCTCCATCTTATCTACAGTGGAGCCTGTAAAGCCTCTCCTGTTAAAGAATGTTCTTGGGCTCAGATGACGGCTCAGTTAGTAAAATAGTCAGCCCACAAACCTGAGGACCTGAGTCTGGTTCCTCGGAAGCCAAATTATTAAAAAAGCCAGGCATAATGGCACCTGTCTGTATCCTAGGACTGGGGAGGCAGAGACGGGCAGATTCTGGGATCCAGTGGCCAACCAGCCTAGCCCACAAGGTGAGTTTCAGGCCAACAGGAGATCTTGATGAACAAACTAGGGAGAATGATACTGGGGGATATCCTCCAGCATGCACACACACGCACAATGTGTGTTTGTGCCTGGAGGAGAACACAAACACAACCACAAACACAGTTCACAGTTGTGAACTGCCTTGTGGGTGCTGGGAATTGAATCCAGGCCCTTTGCTCTTAACCACTGAGCCACTGCTCCAATCAAGTTGTTAAAATATCATAGGAAGGGGTTGGGGATTTAGCTCAGTGGTAGAGCGCTTGCCTAGCAAGCACAAGGTCCTGGGTTCGGTCCTCAGCTCTGGAAAAAAAAAAAAAAAAGACAAAATAACAAAAAGACCAAAAAAAAACAAGGTAACTGGCACACACAACCTTTAGCCGGGTGTGGTGGCGCACGCCTTTAATTCCAGCACTTGGGAGGCAGAGGCAGGCGGATCACTGTGAGTTCAAGGCCAGCCTGGTCTACAAAGTGAGTCCAGGACAGCCAGGGCTGTTACACAGAGAAACCCTGTCTCGAAAAAAACCAAAAAAAAAAAAAAATATCATAGGAAACTTAGTTCTCTTAACCATCATTGTATCTCATTAATGTTTATCTCATTGACTAGTAAAAATTATTCGTGGTCTCACCTACTACCAAATGCAATTAAAGTACATCTGAATGAACACACAGAAATACACAATTTAGGTATATTTCTGAGGAAAACTAGAAATGATAGATAACTATGCATAGCTGGCTACATATAGATAAGTATATGTAGTTAACTATATATAGGTAAATATACCCAGAGAAATATACAGAAAAGTAGAGTCACACAGCTCCTGGAGTTCTGTTTTGCATTCTACGTCTATGGCTGCATCTTTTTTGCCTTTCTCTCTTTCACCAAAAAGTAAAATTCCCTGCATATTGTTCTATAGTTCCCTCTCTCTTTCTTTCTTTCTTTCTTTCTTTTTTTTTTGCTTTTATTTTATTTTAAAGTAAGTTATTAAGGACTGGAGAGAGATCGCTTTATTTTATTTTAAAGTAAGTTATTAAGGACTGGAGAGAGATCGCTCAGTGGCTAAGGGCGTTTGCCATGTGATCATGATGGCCTGAGTTTGTAACTCCAGTTCCAAGGAACCTGATGCCCTCTTCTTGCCTGTGTGTTGGCACAGGTATGTGCACCCCTCCCCCAAAACACACACACACACACACACACACATACACACACACACACACACACACGTAAAAATATACTCACACAAAACAAATAAATAAATAGAATAAAAAATTTTAAATGCTAAAGTAAGTTAGCTATAATGGACTGGTGAGATGGGTCAGTGGGTAAATGGCATTTGCCACCAAGCCTGGTGACTTCAGCTCAGCCTCTGAAACTCACAAGGTAGAAGGAGAGAACTGACTCCCAAAAGTTGTCCTCTGACCTTCACTCATGATCCCCATGTAAGTATGTGTGTGCTCACATGTGCACGTGAATACTTGAGAGTGCACGTGCACACATGCACGCACACATGCAAGCAAGCACACACGCAGCACACACACACACACACACACACACACACACACGGTAAAGATAATAATACATTTAAAATTAATTAAAATTTGTAAAATATTTTATCACCATCATTTGAGTTATTAGTATTGAAACATGTTTTTAAAGAGGTAGCATCAATTCTATTTTTCAGATGAGTAAATTAAAGAAAACAAGCTTTAAGTAAACTGTAATATGGGCAATTTTAACCTTTTTTATTTTTGAGGCAGTGTCTAAGTAGCTCTAATTGGTCTAGAACTTCCTATGTAGGCCACCTTGGTCTCAAATTCACAGAGATCCACTCTCTGCCTCATGACTGCTGGGATTAAAGGTGTGCGGCACCACGCCCAGTTCAAACCAGTTTCCAACTCCAAACTCATACATTTAATAAATACCTGTGAGAACATTGGCTTAAAATTAATTGTTCAATTTAGGAGAGTCACAAGTGCAAAACTTTGTTTCAGTTTAAATCATGAATCATTTTCTTATTCTTCCTATAAATAAAGATTCTAATGATCATTTATAAAGAGCTTGAATTGCTTTTGGTCGCACTTACAAATTTAATTAAGTGCTTTAATTATTTCAAATTGAATTTTGAAATTTAACACAGTCAGTATCTTTGTCAGTATCCCAATTATCTCATTAACAGAGACCCTTCTAGTTAAGTAATACTTGTAAATTTAATGTGTTCAATATAAATATGTCTTAAATGACTTTAATTATTCCTCTACTGTTTATAAAATAAAAAGATTTAGACATTAAATAACAGGCTTAAGTCAGTTACTCATTGACACATTAACAGATAGAATTGCAAATCAAGTCATCAATCCTATTAGGCATTACAAATGCTAAAGTGTTAAACAGAAACAAACTCATTAACACATAAATATTAATGCTATTCGTTGGATTTACTTCATCCTGGTACTTAATTCTAAGTATCTTTAATGAAAGCATTTACACAGTCATGTAAAGGAGGAGGGTCCTATATTATGCCTTTTGTTTCATATATGCCGATTGTTTCATTAACAGCAATGATTCTGGACAAAATGTGGGAAAACAACTGTATGAAGGCACTGGAGGGCAACCGGAAGTAGGGCGAAATAAAAATGTATCACCAGCCAATCATCTCCAAAGAGGAAATCTCCCTGAGTGTGGTCCAGTTGGATAGGCTTCCCAGCACACTTCTGGGAA
This sequence comes from Lophiomys imhausi, assembly GCA_907164525.1. Lineage (NCBI taxonomy): Eukaryota > Metazoa > Chordata > Mammalia > Rodentia > Muridae > Lophiomys > Lophiomys imhausi. The sequence goes on along the minus strand of CAJQZJ010031900.1, from coordinate 1,340,308 downwards.
GCTTCACTTCCCAGCACACTTCCCAGCACACTTCTGTGGCGGAAGCTGGGGCAATCCAGCTGAAGCAGAGGCGGCATCTTTCCGAGGCTGATGAGATCTAAGACCGAGCTTTGAAATGATCCTGCCGCATCAGAAACTGGGGTTGAGGTGGAGAGTGGTACAGAAAGGAGAAAGGGACAGAGGAAAGAAATTTGGTTATTTGAGATTCCAAGAGGCTAAAGAAGAAGGCTCAGAGGGTAAGAGTGCTTGCTGTGTACTAAGGAGGACCTGCATTCGAATGCCCAGCACCCACATAAAAAAATATACAATTAAAACCCTAAAAAGCAAAAAGCCTGGTGTGGCAGCAAGAGTGAAATGCCACATTAGTCATAAAGAAGCAGCAGCTTTGGTTGATAGAGGATTTTCACTAGAAACTAGAAACCAGAAGAAATCCATATACCATCTTTCAGATGCTGGGAGATAAGGCCTGGCAACCAGAACTGTGTGACAGCCTTCAGTAAGGAGAAACAATTCAAGATATTTTCAGATGATGGAAACTACCAGAGTGCCATGCCAGCAGACCTACACCAGTGGGTGGCTGGAGAAATCTCCTCACAGTCAAGAAAGACTAAAAAGAAACTCAAAACATTGAAAAGAAATAGTGATAAAAGACTAAAATATGTAAGTGGATATAATAGGCTGTCTTCCTCTAGAGGTTTCTAAATTACATCTGATAGTTGGAGCTAAAATTGTGACATTGTATGTATGACACAGCTCCTGATGCAACTCAGTGTTTAAGATAACTGCTTTATAAAGAGGGTGAAAGAATCCATAACTTCCTACTTCTTACTCAAGTAGGGAAGTATTGTTATCAATAAGCAGGACTAAATAAAGCATGAAAAAAAAGCTAGGGCAGGCCGGTATGGTAGCACAAGCTTACTTGTGAGGCAGAGGCAGGTGGATCTGTGTGTTCAAGAGTCAGTTCTGGCCAGTCTGGTCTGCAGAGTGAGTTCCAGGAGAGCCAGGGATACACAGAGAATACCTATCTCAAAAAACAAACAAACAAACAAACAAAAAAACTAGGGCAGTCACTAAAAAACACATGGAAGAGGGCTTCAAACACATTAAAAGTGGAAAGATGGCTTAGTAATTCCCTTGCTGTGTGCGTGCGAGAATGAACATTCAGATCCCAGCACCCACATAAGCCTGGGCAGTCCTAAACATGCCTATAACCCTAATAGTGAGGTGGGCAGAGACCGGAGGATTGCCATGTCTTGCTAGCTGTCAGCCTAGTCAAAATAAACAAAGAAAATAAAAAAATATGAGCTCCAGGTTCAGTTCAGAGAGTTCTTGCCCATAGAGGAGGACACCTGACACCTTCTTCTGGTCTCTAAGGCTTGTTCATAGACTTGCACTCTCACACACAAGTATGCACACACACACACACACACACACACACACACACACACACACACACAGAAGGAAAGAAAGAGAAAAAGGAAAACAGTAAAGATTACTGGGATTGGCTAAGCAGTAATGTGCTTGCCCTATATAAGGCAAGCCCTGAAACCAATTATAATTTTGTGTGTATGGGTGTTTTGCCTGCATGCATGTCTGTGCACTTGTGCATCCCTTGGAAGCCAGAGAGGGTGTCAGATCCCCTGGAACTGGAATTACAAATGATTGTGAGGTGCCATGTGGGTGCTGAGAACTGAACCCAGGATCTGAGGGGAAGCAGCAAGTACTCTTAACCACTGAGGCATCTCTCCAGTCCCCAAATTAAAATCTTATAGAATATGTTCATTAACTGCAATGGACTCAACTTAGGAATTACAAATAGAATGATAGATTAAAATAGAGGATAGCTCAGAGAGAAGAAAATCTCCCACACCTATAAATAAAACAAAACACTTCAGCATCATCTATGCATCAAAGTGAGTCTCACGAAAAAGTTTTAAAATGCATTTGGCATAAAAACAGAGTGCTTTAAGGTGTGTGGGACACAAATTTGGCAGAGCTTAAAGGCAAATTCATAGCCCTGGAATTCTTAGATTAAAAAAGAGAAATTGAAGCTGGAAAGGTGGCTCAGTCACTAAGAGCACTGGCTGCTCTTCTGGAGGACCTGAGTCTGGTTCCCAGTGCCCACACGTTGGACAGCTCACAACTTCCTATTCCAGGGGAGTATACCAGGCTGGCCTTGAACTCACAGAGATCCATCTACTTCTGCCTCGCAGCTTTGTGCTTAAACGTGTACACTACCACACCAGTGTAAAATAGTTGTTTTAGTTAAAAACATAATAGAGAGACTAGAGAGATAGCCAAGCCAGTGAGACCACTTGCTGTTTTTTGCAGAGAATCTGAGTTTGGTTCCTAGCATCCATATGAGGTAGCTCACAATTGCTTGCAACTTGAACTCCAAGAATCAGATACCCTCTCTGGATATCCAAAAGGTACCCACATTCACATGTGCCTACAGAGAGTGACACACACATACACATATCAATAAAAAAAATAGATCTTAATAATAGAGGGCTGGGAGTTGTAGCTGGGTTGGTAGGGTGCTGGCAGAGCATAATGAAGCCTTGGGCTCTATCTCAAGCATGACATAAACCAGGCATGGTGGCACAGTCCTGTAACCCCAACACTCGAGAAGCAGAGACAGGAGAATCAGAAGTTCAGTGTCATCTGCAGCTACATAACAAGTTCAAAGCCAGTCTAGGTTACAAGAGACCCTAAAGGGAAGGAAGGAAGGAAGGAAGAGCATTTACAATCACTCAAAGAAGAAGAGGAGGAGATAACGTCTATACAAATATAACAAAATATGTGTAGAAAGCTTGTCCCAAAAGGCAGCTATTCTGTGGAATGTTGGTCAGTTTCAGCTGGTCTGCTGACTCCCTGTGAGTAGATTCAGTTCATGCATTTCTGCCAGAAATCTCAAAGAAGCAATTGCTGGGTTCTTGGGTTGCTTCTTGGGTAGTACAGGGTTTCAGTTTGTCCTGTTACTGGAGAGTTCATTTTGATTATTTCGTTAAGATGTCGCTTTTGAGATTTTCCACTACAGAATTTTTTCATTGTATTTTATTTTTAAAATTACAGAGCTGAAGGACAAGCCCAGCCAGTAAAATGCTTGCCATGCAATAATGAGGACCTGGGTTTGATTTCTCCAGAACCCATGTGAGAAAGCCAGGCACAAAGGCGCATGCCTGTAGTCCTGGTACTGGGGAGAAAGCTGTGGGGGTGCCTGGGGCCTGCTGCCCAGATAGTCTGTCCTAATCAGTGAGTTCCAGGCTCAGTTAGAGACCCTCTCTTGAAAAGTAAGATGAAGAATGAACCTTAAGGTCATTTCCAGGCCTCCACACACACGTGAACATGTACAGACACACGCACACACAAAAAAAGAAAAACAGGAAGGAAGGAAGGAAGGAAGGAAGGAAGGAAGGAAGGAAGGAAGGAAGGAAAAAAAGATTGGTTGGTTGGTTGGTTGGTTACATATAGGGGCTGGCAAGATGACTCATCAGACAAAGGTGTTTTACACAAAGCCTGGCAGCCTGAGTTCCATCCTGAGGATCCATGTGAGGGAAGGAGAGAACCTGTTCCCACAAGTTGTCTTCTGACCTCCACATATTCAATGTGAGTTGTGTGTACACCCTCTCTTCCCCTCAACACAAAATGATAGATGATAGATACATAGATAGATAGATAGATAGATAGATAGATAGATAGATAGATAGATAGATAGGTAGATGACAGATAGACAGATTGACAGATAGATGATAGACAGACTGACAGACAGATAGATAGATAATAGATTGATAGATAGATAATAGATAGATGATAGATAATAGATAGATAGATGATAGATAGACAGATAGACAAATGTATTTTTTTGTTTTTTTTTTTTTTAGTTTTTCAAGACAGGGTTTCTCTGTGTAGCAGCTCTGGCTGTCCTGGACTCGCTTTGTAAACCAGGCTGGCCTCGAACTCACAGTGATCTGCCTGCCTCTGCCTTCTGAGTGCTGGGATTAAAGGCATGAGCGACCACGCCTGGACTGACAAATGTAATTTTTAAAAGTTTTAAAATTGTAATTGTAGAAAACCTCCGAATCAGCTCAGGACATCCCAAGACCAAGTTCTCAGTACAAAAGAGATTTATTTGCCCCAGATGGACAGAGGGCAGTGTAACAATAAATTTTTACTTATCAAACATATATTTATTAATACTTAACAATTACCTAACAATTGCTTATAAAGCTCCTAAATCCTAAAGCCAACCCTAACTCTAAAACCTAATCTATAACACCCTGATACCTATAATACAAACATTTAACACTAACCTAATGTTTCTCGAAAGGATATTTTCCTCTGGTCATTGATCCTTATGGATGGCTGGCCTTCATCAAATCTTTCAGTCTTAAAGTCTCTGAATTTCATTTGTCAGATCTTAAGACAGTTTATCAAGCTAGAATGGCCTCTTCAGTCTTAGAGTCCAATTATTTACAAGATGAAAAGTTTCTTAGGCTCACCATTCAGATGCTTTAGGCCTGCAAGGGTCTTGCTTCAGTGCTCCCTCCAATCTGATGCCCCTGGGCTCTGAGGGGAGATAACTCCCCTCCTAGACTCTCCCGAATATCAGGGAGAATCCATGAAGCCTCTGGTTAAGACTGTGATGGGAGTTTTTCTGCCAGACAAGGAGGAAGGTCAGTGAGGCGGGAGAGGGAGTGACCTGTGTCCACATGAATCTTGACTTAAATTTCTTCACCTATGGTAATGAATTGGCAGCATGATTTTCGGTAGAAGTTTTCACGCACTTCCAAGTCATGGGCAATGTGTCCCTCCATAACTTTTCTTGCAGAGGGCAGAGGAGCAGCAGGCAGTCCGGAGACCACGAGATCTGTTGCCATGGATCTTGGCAGGCACCTCAGGGCATGCCCCTGCCCAAAGTCCCATGATCAAAAAACGTCATCTTCGGGGGCTGGAGAGATGGCTCAGCGGTTAAGAGCACTGGCTGCTCTTCCAGAGGTCATGAGTTCAATTCCCAGCAACCACATGGTGGCTCACAACCATCCATAATGAAATCTGGTGCCCTCTTCTGGCCTGCAGATACACCTGCAGACAGAACACTGTATACATAATAAATAAATCTTTAAAAAAAAAAAAAAAAAAAGTCATCTGTCCTTAGCGGGTTCCCAAGGACATGTGAGGTCGGGCTTGAATCTTTTACCTTAAAGTCCAGGCTTTTGCTATTCCAAGATCCCTATGCTATTAAATGCTATCACTAACCCCACCATACTTCTCCTTCCTTATTAAATAATTTTCCCTAATATACTTATGTGTCTATAATAAAAACAATTATATGAATTGTTTATGTACAATACACAAACAAAATAAATATAAATTTTTATCAATATATATGGAAACATTTATATCTTTCAACAATCAAACTACAATAAGCCAAGATGTCTACCAATAATACAAAATAATATATGAAAAATATTCTTAAATTGACCTTAATTTTTTTAAATATACAAAATAAGATATATATAACTCTAAATCTTATCAATAAACATAAATCAAGATTATTTTTAAATAATCTTAAATTTATGAAATATTCTTATTTTTTAATGATATGAAAAGAAGAGATCCCTGAATCCACCCCTTTCTTTGCCCCAAATAAATCCATTCTTACATCCATTTGTCATATCCATTCATCCTAGACAATGACAAACAATCACAACATATAACATATAACAAACCAAACAAACAGAAAGAAATTTTTTATCCCAACTTTAGGGATAAGAGGTGAAAATATATATATTTGGTACCCTTTAAAAATAAGAGAAACAAGCCGGGCGTTGGTGGAGCACGCCTTTAATCCCAGCACTTGGGAGGCAGAAGTAGGTGGATCTCTGTGAGTTCGAGGCCAGCCTGGTCTACAAAGTGAGTCTAGGACAGCCAGAGCTGTTATACAGAGAAACTCTGTCTCGAAAAACAAAAATAAATAAATAAATAAATAAAAATAAAAATAAAAATAAAAATAAGAGAAACAGCCAATTCTTGGGAAAGTTAGCTGTAGCTTTTGTTATTCAATCTGTCTGATCGATCATTTTAGGCTAGCCCTTAAAAATTGGTTTGCATGCATAATTTGGAAAAATTAGTAATTGAAGCAGTCTGTTAGGCTGGATCATTTGGTCTATTGTCCTATCATTATTGTCATTCAGTATTTGGCTCTGAAAATAATTTTTTTCTTTAAGTTTAAGAGGGAGAAAAGCATGTATTAATTTTGTGAGTCCATTCTCAGCATAAGCTCCATTCATGCTAAATGAAGGAATGAAATACTATGAACATTAGATAGTTAATAAAATACTCTTATCAAGTGAAGACATTCATGTCTCAGCTAATAGGAGGTTCTCTCTGGTCAGAACTGATCTTTATAAGTTTTGTTGATATCCATATCTTTTCATTACCTGTAGATACATATGCATAACCACGTGTCCATCTTAAAACTATTTCAGGTTTCCATTCTAAAGTCAAAATGTCCTTATTGTGTATTGGTTGGTTTAATTCTTCAGTTTTCTCTATAACCCAGTGTCTTTCAGCTGCAGTGGTACCTTTTTCATCAACATTCAAAAAATTTAAAGTCAGTGAAGCATTATATAGTCTGCCCCTGGGATTCCTTAATTCCCCTTTTTTTGTTTAGTAAGCATCTCTTTTAAGGTATGACTAGCTCTTTCTACAATTGCTTGTCCTGTAGGGTTGTGAGATATACCAGTAACATGCTTTATATTATAATATGCAAAGAATTGATTCATTTTATTAGATACATATGCCGGAGCAGTATTAGTCTTAATTTGTGTCAGTACACCTATAAATGCCATAATTTCTAATAAATGAGTAATAACATAATCAGCCTTTTCTGAACTTAGAGCAATTGCCCATTGAAATCCTGAATATGTATCAATAGTATAATATACGTACCCTTGTTTTCCGAATTCTGTAAAATGAAACACATCCATTTGCCAAATTTCATTCTTTTTAATACCTCTAGGGTTACTTCCAGCAGGTAATGGAGTTTGGTTATAGAAAGAACATGTAGGACATTTTAAAATTAATTTTTTGGCTTGTTGCCAAGTGATAGAGAATTTCCTCTTTAAACCTGAGCTGTTAACATATTTCTCATGAAATTTTGAGGCTTCTAACACATTTCCTACTAGTAATTGGTCAATCTCTTCATTACCTTGTGCCAATGGACCTGGTAAACCTGTATGAGACCAAATATGAATAATATATAATGGATTATTTCTGTTTCTGATGACTTGTTGCAATTATATAAGTAAGGAAGTTAATCCTGTGTTATCAGGAATAAATTCAGCGGTTTCTATATTTAATACAACTCTTTCTGCATATAGAGAATCAGTAAGTATGTTAAGAGGCTCAGAAAAATCTAATAATACCATAAGCATTGCATTTTGAATTCTGCTTTTTGAACCGAGGTATATGGACTTTTGATTACCTTGTTGATTTTATCTGTCTTATAACTTGCCATTCCCTGTTTGTTTGCATCAGTATAGAATGTCGGTGCATCCAGGAACTGGTGTTCCCTTTACAATATGAGGAAGAATCCAGTTAGTTCTTTTTATAAATTGTATACATTTGTTTTTTGGAAATTTGTTATTAATTTCTCCCAAATAGTTACTGCAAGCTCTTTGCCAATCTTCATTGATTACTCACAGTGACATAATCTCAGTATTAGTAAGAGGCACTACTGTTTCAGCCGTGTCCATTCCTGACAGTTGACGTAGTCTTATTCTACCTTTTACAATTGGTTGATGGTGTAGTGTTAAGCATTCTAAATGTTAATTAATTGGTCCTGCTTGCTGTCAGTTATTTACATTGACTCTGATTGGTTAAATAAAATGCCGAGGCCTGAGATTGGGCAAAGACAGAGAAAGGTGGGACTTCCTGAGATTAGAACAGGAAGCCTGCGATTTAGACAGAGGATTAATGCATTCCAGCTAGCAGCAGGAAGAAGAAAATATTCCAGCCAGGAGCAGCAGGAAGGAGGATGCACACCATGGGTTAGAAAAAAGAACCTCATTCCACATGGCCAGGAACATCGGCATAGTGTGGAGAATGGCAGTCCAAGGGGACGTATGTATGTATGGGGTAATATTTGAGTAATAGAATGAAGAGCTAGCTTAGATGGGCTAGCATTGCACAACTCAGGGAAGGCTTGTTAAAATCCACGTGGTGTCTGTGTGTATTCATTTATAATGGATGGTTAAGGATTAGCTGCCAAACCAATTAAATATAATATAAATACTGGTAAATAATTTAATTATTTCTACAAATGGCACCCAATGTAATTTAACTAATATTTTTTTTCTACAATTAGTTCAGTTATTTTTTCTATGTATGTTTTTAGTTTTTTACTTTGCTTATGTGGTAAGCAAATCCATTCCATAATACTATCTTCCCGTTCCATAATGAGTCCTGTAGGAGAATGAGTTGATGGTAAAATGACCAAAATACAATCAAGTTTAGGATCAATTCGATCTATGTGCATCCTGCAGTCTTTGTTCTACCAACATTAGGGCAGGGATAAGGGACAAAGACATGAATGAGATAGAGGATGAGGCAGCAGGGGTTGGGAGTAAGAGAGAGGGAGAAAAGGGGCAAGGAAGAGGGGGAAAGAGTATTTGTCCCTAGAGTGAAACAAAGAACTGCCTCTGGATAGAGAGAAGACAGACATGGCACATAGGCAAATGACAAAATATAAAATGGGAATCCCTGTGTTAGGATAAGGTGCTTAATTTTGATTGTACAGGTTAATTAGGTGATCCAAAGAGAGCTTTTGATTGCTGAACCTCAATGCTTTGATAGCTGGACCTTGGCAGTCAGTCAGCCTCAGAAGGAGAAAATGGACAAATAGGGGAATAGGTTTGGGGACTATAACCTAATGGTTTTAACAAGGGACAGGGGGGAGGGTGTGGTGGGGGGGAAGGGCAAGGCCTGCCAGAGCCATGTTTGCTATGGCTGCCTAGAGTCCCTTTGTTAATTACATATAGTAAAATTCACTTTTTTGCCGGGCAATGGTGGCATAAGCCTTTAATCCGAGCACTTGGGAAGCAGAGACAGGCAGATCTCTGTGAGTTCAAGGCCAGCCTGGTCTACAGAGTGAGTTTTAGGACAGCCAGATAAACACAGAGAAACCCTGTCTCGAAAAACATAAAACAAACAAACTATAAAGCAGAGGCGATCTTTCCATCCCTCACTGGCTAGAGGACAATGAGAAGGACATGAGTTCACAGCACTCTGTCTCTACTGGGGTCCAGTGAGAGGCCAGAGGGCAAAGACCACCTTTTGCCTCTACTCCTTACTGCCCCTAATGTACAAGAGGTGTGACCTCACTTGCATATAACACTCACAAGCCAAACACACGTGTCGCTCTGTGAACTGAGTCCCTAACCATGACAAGTTCCAAGTGGGAGAGCTGTCCCATAGAATCAGGTGAAAAAAAAAAAAAACCCTGATTATGGATTTGGCCCTGTGCATAAACTCAGAAGGGAGAGAATTGAAGTATAACAAATGATGAGCTTTACAGGGCTGGAGAGAAGGTTCAACTGTTAAGAGGACCCAGGTCCACTTCCCAGCACCCACATCGTGGCTCATGACTTTAGAAAAAAATTAATTAAATTACGTTGGGTGCCATTTGTAGACAAAAAAAAAAGGCTAATTCAATGATTTACCCGGTATTTAGGTTATTTAATTGGTCGGCAGCTGTTAATCCTTAACCCGCCATTATAAATGAGCACACAGACACAACATGGATTTTACAAGCCTTGTCCTGAATTGTGCAATCTTGGCCCACCTAAGCTCTTGAATCTGTTACCCAAATATGACCATATATATATATATATATACATTCCCTTGGACTGCCGTTCTCCATGCCATGATGATGTTCCAGGCCATGTGGAATGAGGTTCTTTTCTTAACCCATGGTGTGTGTCCTCCTTCCTCCTGCTCCTGGCTGGAATGAACTAATCCTCTGCATAAAATGCAGGGTTCCTGTCCTAATCTCAGGCCTCAGCATTTTATTTAACCAATCAGAGACAATGTAAGTAACAGACAGCAAGCAGGACCAATTAATTAACATTTAGAATGCTTAACACCACCCCATCACACGACCACTTGTAACTCCATTACCAGGAGGATCCAACACCCTCTTTCGACGTCTTTCGACACTCCACAAGAATCAGGCACACACATGGTGCACATATATACCTGCAGGCAAAACAAATAAAAATAAATGTTCTTAAAACTACCAGCTTTAGGAACCAGGAAGGCTGCTCAGGCTTGGCATGCTCTGTCTTGGCCTGCTGAAGAATGAAATTGCTGGTGTGTTCTGTCTCCCTCACTCTTTTTTTTTTTTTAATGTTTTTCACTTCATCAAGCTGATGTGTAAAATTATATGCAGGCTCACATTTGTATCTTCCATATTTCTGTTGGCCAGGGTTATTATAAAAGTGGTATTTCCTCTGGAAATATATGAGCGAGCTGCCTGTGCTGAAGCTGATGACATTAGGGTAGGGGATCAGCTCCACAAGCCTAATGAAAGGAAAAGTTGTTCAATACATTTCTGTTTCCTCTCTGGGCTGAAGCTATGGTTTAGGGTTAAGCTGTACTCTGCTGTGTTGTTCGCTTTCAAGGACAGCCAGTGATGTGACTGCGTGGTCTTCTCCTGTGGGGATAGGGTAAGAGCATGCACACACACAAAGCGCCATTCATTAAAATGGTCTCATGGTAAATATTTTATGTAGTCACTAAAGCCTGACTAGTAGGTTTGCACCTATCGTGAGTTTACACAGCCCCAGACAGCTAGAAGCAAGCCTCACTCCACAGCTGTCTGCCGCCTTCCTTGTTTATTGGGTCCCGTCTCTTACTGCATTGTATTGTGTCTGTGTGATTGTGTTTGTCAGTGTGGGAACACGTGTGGCACTGTGTCTGTGTGGGGTCAGAGGTCAACTTTCAGAAGTCCGGTTTCTCTCCCACTGTGGGATCCAGGGATCAAAAATCAGGGCGCTGGAGAGATGGCTCGGTGGCTAAGAGCACTGGCTGCTCTCGCAGAGGACCCGGGTTCTAAGCACCTACATGTGGGTTCACAATGTCCAGTTCCAGCAGATACAACACCTTCTTCTGGTCTCCAAGGGAACTGCACATACATGGTGTGCAGATATACACACAGGCAAAACACCCCTACATATAAAATAGAAAATTGAAGGAAAAAAATCTTTTTTTGATTGTTTGTTTTCTGTTTTTGTTTTGTTTTGTTTTTCAAGACAGGGTTTCTCTGGATAGCCTGGCTGTCCTGGGACTCACTCTGTAGACCAGGCTAACCTCCAACGTAGGCAAGAACCAGTACTTGAAGTTGTCCTCAGACCTCCACATGCACACTGTAGCACTTACGTTCATATGAGTGCATCAAAAGATTTTTCTTTAAAAGGATATCATGGGGCAGTGAGATAGATCAGTGGGTGACATTATTGCCACCACAGCTGAAGGCCTGAGTCTGATCTCTGGGATCCACATGGTGGGAGGAGAGAATTGACTCCCACAAGTTGTCCTCTGACCTCTAGACATACACTGCACACTCAACCCCCCCACCAAAAAAAAATAAAATAACAAACATAAATAATTTTTAAAGTTAAAATGACAAATTTTGTAATGTAGATTTTATAGATATTAGCCTCTTTCCGCAATTTATAGTGTGTCCAGTTATACGATAATCACCATCTACAGTGAGCACAGCTGCAGTCACTCACTCCAAAACACTGCACTCAATAGTAACCACTCCACCAAGTCCTCTCCCTACTCTGGTGGCCACAAACCTGTTTTTACCTCTTCCCTATTTGCCTATTCTAGAGACTTCATATAAATGAAATCCTAAGCAGAGCATAACAGCACACATGCCTAACCCCAGCTCTTGAGGCAATGAAGCAAGAAGACTGATCTGAGTTTGAGGCCAGCCTGGTCTACAGACCCAGTTCCAGTTCCAGGACAGCCTGAGCTATAGAGTGAGACGCTGTCTAAAAAAAAAAAAAAAAACCCAAAGAAAAAACAAAAACAGACTGGGCATGGTGGGGCACACTTTTAATACCAGCCCTTGGGAGGTAGAGGCAGATAGATCTCTGTGAGTTCGAGGCCAGTCTGGTCTACCAAGTCAATAGCCGTGGCTATTACACAGAGAAACCCTGTGTCAAAAACAAAAACAAAAGAAAAGAAAGAGAGTGAGTGAGCTTAAAACCAGTGGGGCATATATAGTAAGACCAACCTTATCTCAGATGATCACATTAATTAATTAATTAATTATCTTTATGACTTCTACTTAGCATATGTTTCCACTATCGATTCGTGTGAGTTAAGATTGTGGTTCAGTGGGTACAGTGAGCACCAAACATTCACAAGGCCTTAGGTTCAGTCCCCAGCATTGCCTGAACCAGGTGTGGCAGCACATGCCTGTCACAGGGAGACAGGCAAGATCACAATTTGAAAGCCATCCTCAGCTACAAAGTGAGTTAAAGGCCAGTCTGGGGTATGGGAGACCCTGCTCAGTCACAACAGATCACCATACTATGCCTCATTACTTCACTTCTTTTCACAACCAAAAAAAAAAAATACTCAAATACACTACCTGCGTTGGTTTACTTATTAGTTGGTGGGTATTTGGGTTGACTAGTTAAGCAATGCTAGTATGAACATCGTTGCAAACCAATGTTTAGCATTTCCCTGGGCGCATACTTAAAATTGCCTGGCTATGTGATAATTTCCCGCTTCACTCTCTGAGACACTGCCAAGCTGGTTTGCACAGTGGCTGAGCAGTGCAGCTCCCACTACTCGGCTGAACAGCTTTTGAACGCTGTCGCTTTCAGGACGTGTATAGTTATATAACCTTGTTGAGATTGTACATTTATTTTGTCTTGCTTTGTTGGGTTAGTAAGAAAACTAGCTGGGAATGGCACATACTTGAAGAATGACTGGTTGGGCTAGGGTGTAACTTTGTTGGTGGAGTACTTCTCTAGCATGCATGAGACCCTGGGTTCATTCCCCAGCACCATACACACTACCTAGGGTGGTGCACCCCTGTAATCCCAGCACCAGTGGGGTGGAGACAGGAGAATCAGAAGTTCAAGGTCATCTTCAGATCCACAGAGAGTTTGAGGCCACCCTGGGATACATAAGACCCTGTCCGGAAGGAAGGGAGGACTCGGTTAACAACATGAGGAAGGGAGGACTTGGTTAAAAAACATGCAGAGCACAATTTACCCACAACTGAGATTATTTTTCTTCTTGAGCTTTCGTTTCTGGACTGCTTAGCTGACTGGCAGGTGGAGGGGCAGCAGTTGTCGCATAACGGGATGGACTGGTAAAGCACTGGTCCCACTGCCACAATCAAGGTGACAGGAGCTACATTTCCCAGGTTGGAACTAGCCTTGAGAGGAAGCTAGTGAGAGTTAGGAAGCAGAAGGGAAGGTTGCCTCTTCATCCACAGAGGCAGAAACAGCTAGAAGCTGAGCAAAGCCCCCAGGAGTCAGCTGCCTGGAGCTGACACCTTCCTTCCCTTCCCACGCTCTTCCACCTTGGCAGCCCCAGCTACTTTCTCTCTGCTCCTCCAGGGGTCCCACCAGCCCCTGGTGCTGGGTTGAACACTCCCAACCCCAGGCTCTGCTTGGAGAGCAGTTTGTGTTTTTCTAAACAGACCCTGAGTATCGCACATGCACTGGGGGAGGGGACACATATCTAGAAGACAACAGGGAAGAGGAGGGGAAGGGCAGAGGAAGAGTGTGGTGGGCATAGAAACCATGGCGTTTTCTTTTGAAGCTCTCAGTGCTGCCCTGCCATATCCCTAGTTTTCTATTTCTCTTCATTTAGACCCCTATTTTCTCTTTTGCTAACTTCCTAAATAGGACGTTAATTCCTTAATGTTCAGTCTTTATTTCATTAAAATAAAATTTTTAAAAAGTAAGTCCCAACTCAAGAATCTGTGTATCCTGAAATCTCAGAACTTGGGAGGATTGCTGCAAGTCTGAGGTCCTCCTTGCTACAGAGTGAGACCCTGTCTCAAGAAACAGAGCAATAAACTAGGTGTGGTGGCATTTGCCTTAAACCCCAGCACTTAGGAGGCAGAGGCAGAGGATCCTATGAGTGTAAGGCCAGCCAGGGTTACATGATAAGACCCTGACTCAAAACAAAACAAACAAAAAAATAAAACAAAGGATTCTCTGTGGCAGCATTCTACAGTAGTTCGTATATATTATCTTGTTATCATTGAACTTAGTGGTTACTCTTATTTATTGATTCTTTTTTAAAATCTTATTTGTGGGTGTGGGGGTGTGTGGTTAGGTATAGGTGTGTGTTGGTATGGTGTGTGTCTGCTGGGGGTTCATGTGTGGAGGTCGGAAAATGACTTTGTGGAGTTGATTTTCTCATTCCAGCTGTATGTGAGTTCTGAAGATCAAGCTCAGGTCATTTGGCTTGTTGGGTGGCAAGCCTAGAGGCCGTGGTTTTTCACTACTAAAATTATTTTTTCAGAATCAAATGAAAGCTCGGCCTTGTTATCCTTAATTTACTATGAGCATTTTTTAAAGGATTAAAAGTAACATGCCATTAAGAAGTCATTATGAATAGTATTTAATGGTATAATAATAACCTATCAAGAGGATATCCTATAATTTAATAAATCAGTCTCATGAGTTTGGATATTTTTATTTTTTTGTATTATTACAAGTAATCCTGCAAAGAGTGACATTTTTTGCTATTTCCATTAGACAGATTCTAGAAAATAGTATTTCTACTATATAAATGACCAGTAAAAGAGCTTAAGGGATAAAGGTGCTTGCTACCAAACCTGAAGATCTGAGTTCGATCCCTGGGACCCAAATGGTATAAGTGGACCCAATTCCCATAAATTGTCTTTTGACTTCCAATGTGCTCTGTGGCAGGTGCAGTGCACGTGAAAACACACACACACACATTCTCTCTCTCTAAAAATTTACACATTTACATGCATGTTAATACGCTGTGGTGCTGAGGGTGTGTTCTGAAGGGTGGACCTTGTTGCTGACCCTTTCCTGTCTGGTCTCTCCAGGTCTTTAGAATCCACCTGGTGGGAGGAGAGAACCAACTCCAACACGTTGTCCTCTGATCTGTCCACCATAGGTAAATAAGTGAATAAAATCCAGGTTTACTTTTTGTATACAGGTTGCTCAGTGGTTTGTACTTTCTGCTCCTTTCCTGCCTTCTTTAGCTTTTTTCCTCTTTTCTCATTTCTTCCCTCCTTCCCTCTTCCCCTCCCTTCTCTCATCCTTTATTCCTTTCTAGAATTCACACCCCTTAACCTATAAAGCTGGCACATGTTGTTTTTGTGAATCTCCCTAATTCTGGTTCTGTTTAATGTTATGTGTATTTTATTATATATTTTAACATTCTCATATAACAAATATGTATTGTTTTATAGTTCCCACAAAGCTTTGAAAATCTCTTTGGCAATTAAAATCTGGTAAATATTAACCTCTACTTCTGATTACTTATGACTTGTTTTAAAATATATGGCCTAAAGCCGGGCGGTGGTGGCGCACGCCTTTAATCCCAGCACTTGGGAGGCAGAGGCAGGTTGATCTTTGTGAGTTCGAGGCCAGCCTGGTCTATAAAGTGAGTCCAGGACAGCCAGGGCTACACAGAGAAACCTTGTCTCGAAAAACCAAAAAAAAAAAATATATATATATATATGGCCTGATTTTATGTATTAATTCCTTGATATGCTTTGTCATTTTAGGGCATATTAAAGAGGATCTAACTATCCTATCCTATCCCTCCAAACATGAGTAGTTGTCCCGTGTTGTGTGCAATTGGTAGAAACTTTCCATTCCGGGGCAGATTATGAGGTTCCAAGTCCATGAGGGGCTAACCCTTCTATCTGCAAGGGCTGCAGAGAGACAAACAAAACCCAGAGTTGCCAAGATGGCTCAGTATGTAAAAGTGCTTGCACTAATCTTGATTGCCCTGAACACTTAAAAAGTCAGACTCAGTGACAACTGTGACCCCATCATTCCCTCAGTGAGACGGGAAACAAAGGCAGGAGTTCATGGACACTCTCACCTGGAACACAGAAGACATGGCCAGAGAGACCCTGCCTCAAGGAGGTGGAAGAAGAAACTAACCCTGAAAGTTGATCTCTGACCTCTGCATACATTCTGTGACTCTGTAGCACACTCCAGCATGTGTGCACACACATTAATAGTAATAGTAATAACAACAACAATAATAAACACTACTGATTATCTGGTGTACTTTCTTTTTTTTAAGCTTTCTTTAAATTGAAGTATATTTTATAAAAAAATAGCACATATACACTTGTAAGAGAACAATGTGATGAATTTTGATAAATATACACTACTACCTATTAAGATGTAAAACAGCCAGGTGTAGTGTCACTCACCTTTATTCCCAGCACTCAAGAGGCAGAGGCAGGGAGATCTCTGTGAGTTCAAGGCCAGCCTGGTCTACAAAGTGAGTCCAGGACAGCCAGGGATACACAAGAAACCTTGTCTTGAAAAACCAAAAAAAAAAAAAAAAAAAAGAAAGAAAGAAAGATGTAAAGCAGTCCTGTATGTAGAAGGTTCCCCTTGCCTCTCCTAGTTGACCCTCATGCCTGCTCAGCAACAACTATTCAATTTTTATTATTATAGTTGAGCTTTGAATGAACTTAACTTCATATAAATGGAATCATCGGCACAACTCATTATGCTTGGTATCTGCTGCTCAATGTACTGCTTTTTGGATTCACCCATATCAATCTGTATATTTGAAGTTTATTTGTATTTATTGTTGAATAGAATACCAGTGTGTGGATAAGACACAGTTTATTTATCTATTTTCCTTCCCCCCCTCCCCCTGAGACAGGGTTTCTCTGTGTATCCCTGGGTGTCCTGGACTCATTTTGTAGACCAGGCTAGCCTTGAACTCACAGAGATTCCCCTGCCTCTGCTTCTGGAGTGCTGGAATTAAAGGCATGCACCACCACACCCAGCAATTGCAGATAGCTGTGAACTGCCTTGTGGGTGCTGGGATTCGAACCCTGGTCCTTTGGAAGAACAGCCACTGCTCTGAACCACTGAGCTATCTCTCCAGCCACTATTTCCTTTTTTTTTTTTAATTTTTAAATTTTATGTATATGACTGTTTTGTCTGTGATATGTGTGCCTGTGCACCATG